>JAQIXN010002753.1:0-10278 GCA_034698145.1 Proisotoma minuta | reverse complement strand
ATTTGCAAACTATAACGGAATTTGATCCAATGAAGTTGTAGCAAAAGAATCCATTTGCGATAATTTCCCCGCAGTTTTATAACTCAGCGGGGGCGTCTAATCCCACAAAGCGACAGTCATACGACCTATTTTTTGCCAAACTTAATAAAAACAAGTTTGACCCAAGTTCACAACCTAACCCAAGCTGGGAAATGTTTAGAAAATTAGTGACATTTAAAGAGAACCGCATTAAATATTCCCATAATTAAGAATCAAAGAGTTGTCATCTTGTTTGCTCAAGTTCTCAAGTAAAGATTTTAAGAATATACAACTGTTACATAAGAAAGGGTTGCAAAAAGTGCTCGACAGGAAGTGAGAGAGTGTAATTGTGATACCATTACTAATTCATTTTATCGTAATCTCTGTTGCTTCGTTGGTTTGACTAGCAAAGCCATTAGCTGACAAATGAACAAAGTTTAGTAAAGTAGCGTTGCGAAATATTTGAAATTGCAATAGTGCAATCTATTCATTCTCAGTTGGATACATTCTAACGTTTCTCCTAATAAAGTTACATCACACAAATCTCTAGTTATGAAACTGGAATACAAGAATATTCAAGACACTTTTCTGTCAATCTGTCTGGATTCTTGTAATTACTTGAGCAGCGGCCAAAGTTCAGGTCACCGCCATTTATCTCTCTCTTGTCAAATACCATAATGACTTTAACAGTTTAGGTGCATTTTATTAAATCTATAATAATAGCAACCATTAATTATCTTTTCTGCTTGCGGTTAAATAATTAGGCAGAGAATCTCTTTTTCATTTACTTCTTTTCGGGTTTGTGTGCCAAATGAAGCCAGACTCCAATAATAACTCTGCTAGCCGAGCTCATTCTAAGAATCTTAACAGAGTTATTAAACAATCTGTCTCTCATTTAGCTAATTGTAAGTGGGACGCCAACGAATTAAGAACCAAGACCCACTGCAGAGTACACCACTCGTTGTCCCATAAAACAATCAATTCAACTAAAATTAATGATTGGAATTTTAATTAGAAATGTAAAGTTCAAATAAAAATATAAAATCATTTTCTTGTAAAGCACAATTTTCTCTCGGGCAAATTATTCTTTAAAAGGTTGGAATTCCCAAGCTATAAAAACTATTTGCACATTGTGACTTGCTAAAAATAATTTCAAATGTACACAACTTCTTTTATTGTTAACGAAGCCCCTCCAATCTCTTGTTTTGTAAAAAGAATATTTGTTAAAACAGAAAGGTACTTTTATGTTTTGCAGCATCGAAGACATAATCGAGTGCAATGATCTGAAATTAGATTAACAAATCATGAAAACGGTATCAATCTTTCCATCTCAAATTCAGCCACGACATGGACAAACTCATCCACAAATGATTTCCAACATTTCTCTGCCACTGAACGAGACAATGGAGATCAGTTGTTGCGATCGCCAAAATCCCAGCAGTAGGTTAATAGCATATTGTTCAGTCAAATCGTTTTGAGCCTCAACACATTTTAATCACGCTGATAGAAGATTCTATGAATCAAATGAGAGGCATTTCAAAAGTCTACAATTTAATGGCCCATTCTTAAAGGATGGGAAAGAGGACACCAAAAATGAAATGCTGATAAAAATATGCTAATAAATGAGATTCTCTGAATTTGCAAATGTTTACACAATTGTTCAGATAACCCAATTGAACTGGATCTGTTTTTGGCACGAGTATTGACAAAATTGACTAGACCCGGAACCAGATTAGTTGGAAAAATTGGTAAAACCACAATCCACAAAAAATTCCTGTAACATTTTTAAAAAATCGTCCTGTAATAAAAACTCACCTTTCGTGTAACAGGATAACGATAATTTAATACGTATGACGAATTAAACCTTAATTTCATGCAAAAAGTTTCTATTCTCGTCTCAAATGTCGAATATCTCGAGTCATTAGAACAGAAAGTTAAGCCAATTCATTGTCTGCGGATGATTACTGCAATAACCCACAAAAACTTGTATAAATGTGAATCAAATTACTTTTTAAAAGCCGCATCTTCTTCAGTTGCTTCCTTTTATAATACCCAAAACTTTCTATTTCTGCCAACAATTGAAATTAAATAATGTTGCAACTGCAATTTATTATTTTGTCCCGGAAGCGTTCGAATGCAACAAAAAGAATTGCATAAAAGTGCACAACAAAAATAAAATTTATTCAAAAGCCAAAAAAAAAATACACAAAGCCTAGAATATTTTACTGACCTTTGACGACTTGAGTTTCGCTTCCTACAGTAAAACTGACACTAACACCCGCATTTATATGAAAGTAGACTACAAACTGTCCATTGGAATTTGGATAAAACTGAGGATACATCTGCAAGTCTATGGAAGGCGCAGCAAGGATAAAATTGGGGTTGGTGGCTCCCCCCAATTGTCCAGCTGGGTTTGGAGGACGAGGCAGTGGGATCAAGCCACAGTCAAAATGCTGAAGAGGATTGGTAGGCCCCATAGGAGACGATGACCTCGAGTGACCGGCAGTTGAATAGCCGCTAGTACTCTGAGTGTTTGGCGTGTTGGGGTTCGTTGGATAAGATGGTAGCACCACAGGGGGAAATTTAGAGTCCAACGGAAGCGGTATTATCGCCGTGGGGAGTGGACCAGATGAGCTTCGACCGATGCCTATAAAAATACTTTTAGTATAAACAAATCAATAAAAGCTCCTTACCCAAAATGTCAATAGGTGAACTGGATCTAAATTGGCTGCCCCACTCTTGATCGAATCCACTATGATTTTGCAAAGTCTGATTATTCGGAATCAATGGAGGAATCGGACGTGGAATCTGATTAAACTTTTTCTGTTGTTGTATCTGCTGCAGATGAATAGAATTCCGAGCAGCGTTCAGCATTTGATTTGCAGCCGCAGCTGCCGCAATTGTGGCAGCATGGACATGAGGTTGACTTGGCTGGAAAGGAAGATTCCCGTGCAAATAGTTTTGGTAGTTGTGACTAAGAACGTTTTGGAGGTTGGGTGGAGGTAAAAATGGAAAATTGGGTGGATGGTGGTGATGGTTTTGGAAAATGGGACAATGATGATGTTGTCTGTTGATGTTGTGTAGTAGTCGGGATGTGTTAATGTGAGAAATTATCGCTGGATGCGGACTTTTAAAGAAGACGGAGGAAGAAGAAGATAGAGTGGATGTTGCAGAAGAAAGAGATTTGGTGTCGTCAGTCTTTTTGTCGTCTTTTGCTTCCATTTCTTCTGAAATTGAGATGTTTTTTAGTATGCCAAAATTACTGACTCTTACCTTGTTCTTCTTCGCTCTTTGAGCTTTGATCGGTGGGATCTTTGCTCGGGTCACTTGATTCTTCCTCAGTCTTGCTGCAATCACAAACAACTGCCTTTTCAATCACAGGACTATCACTCGAAGGAATCGTAGGATCACAAAAATTGATTAATATCTCAGGAGTTTCCTTTAAATCACAAGCTTCTTCTATCGTGAGCTCGTCGTCGTCCACAATGATTATCGGTAGGCCATTCGACTCGTGATTTTCTTCTTTGCCCTCTCCATTGACCACTCTCAGTTTTGGATGTGCATCCTTGTTTCTTTCCATCCCCATCTCAGGATTTGGTTGACTAATTCCGTTGTGGTGGTGGCTTATCCGTGTGGTCGAAGGTCGCTCTCCATTCAGACACAGCTCTTTCTCACTCAAAATCCTGACCATTTCTCGACCTTTACATGTTGTGAATGATAGCACTTGCTTCTCAGAGAATAGTATCAACTTTAAACTTTTGGCAGAGGTTTCAATCTTTTTGGCAATCTGAAATAAAGAGATTATACCACTGCTATGTGCAAATGTTTTCTCCAATCTTCTCTTTTATAAATTCTTTTTCCGTCCCTTACCTCTAATTAGCCTTTAGTTTGGTGTGATTTGCTGTTTGGTGTCTGTCCCTCGCCTTGTTGTCCGTATGGAGAGCCGCAGCTGTTGATAAATTGAAGGAGGTCAGAGCGGAGTTTCAGAGTTTCTCTCTCTTCCTCTCTCACTCCGTGAGGCTACTGGAGAAAGGACTGACGTGGGTTGTGGAGAAAGTGCAGCTGCAGCCACCAAATACTACTCGCCCCCCACCCGCCACCCACTCATTCACAAACGTCCACCCACTCCAACCCCAACCACACGCCTGATAAGCCCTTATCTACAAAAATAAGGGGATCAGCGCTTGTTTACCTGTTGCGGCACTTTGACCACTTTTCGGCCTTTAATGACAAATGGACAAAGTCCAAACGTCAACATGAAGATCACTTGCGCCCTCAATTTGACTGATTATGGGCAACCCAAGAATTATTATTTTGGTCCATATTCCATATTCTCAAAAGACATGTTCCTTTGATTATCTGTCCTGCAAACTAATACAATTCTCTTTCTCCAGAGACTGTTGAATATTGTATCATTCACTTCAAAGGACACTTTTTCGTTGAAGGACAAAGTTCAAAGGAAAAAGACTGAATTTCAATCTCATGCTAATTTTTATTTGCCAAAAACTTTCATCTTCTCTTCATCCAATCATGCAACTGCTTTGTTACACAAGTTGTGTATCTCTTGATCAATTCATGAGCCACTTCATTCTCTTCCCACCCACGCATAATTTAGACTGTATTTTGAGTGATGGGAAATGAAGAAAGGGTTTATTAATAGGGTTGGTGGAGAGATCAGTTTGGATTTACAACAAATTACAACGCCCGCAGCAATGTCGCATGTCCCTTTTGGAGAGTGAAAGCTTCATATTTCAAGCTGTTACGTAACAAGGAGAAAGTTGGCGACGTCATCAAAGTCTACGTCATCGTTCCTTGTTTACTCAGAAATCTCGGCGTTTTATGGCGATAGACCAAAGCCACTCCATCCTTTTCTCCGTTTTGCAGGAACTGCTTTCACCGGAAGTGGTTAGGTGTCTCTACTCTTTTTTTTAATGAAATATTATGTATTAGTTTGAGTTTGGTCATAATAAAGCCTAAAATTATGGCCTTTATTTAGCTTTCAGCTTTCTGTCTAAAAATTGGCATTTGTAATGGACAAATCTTTGATTGCATCTTTTGGAAGGATTTTTGAAGGAAATGAAGCAATTGCAATAATTATCTTGTCTTTAATATCCTTTAGTAAATTGCATATTCATCATTGATCTTGAAACTTAAATCGGTAGCGTTTCGGTGAAAGTTGAGAAATTGATTTTTTCTCTCTTAATCTTATTATTTATTATTACAAGGACAATTTTGGTAAACTAAAAATATGCATTCTTAAAATATTGCCAGATGCTTCTGGTCAAAATTGTAAATCCTTGGCCTAAACTGATTTCAACCAGAAGCCCTTAGAACTGAAAAGACCTTTGGAAAGTCCCAAACAACAACAACAAAACCTTAACCCGTCCCTTTGCCCTTCCTTTCTGTATAACAGGGTCAGGTTCAAGTTCACGAATCCCGGAAATCCTTTTAATCTGTAAACTTCCAGCACAAATCACAACAGAGGTCAAGTCCCCCTTCGAAATAAGGTATAAAAGCAGAGATCGCAACTCAGTCAAATCATAATCGAGATCGCAACTTATAGCAAATTGCCCCAACTGCTACATAAAATGAAGGTAATCCATTGGGGAAATTGAGACATTTTATACATTTCCCATATTTCCAGACCCTGTTCCTTATTTCCCTGGCCATTGCTGCCTGTGCAGCCGTCCCTTTGGAGTCCAAGAATGAGACGACCCCGACCAACGCGACCACCACTGCCAAACCCATGTCCCTCTTGGACGAGATTGTGCATACGATGAAGGGGACGGGTGAGGCGGGGGACAAGACTGCTTTGGAAATTAGTGAGTGCATTAGCTTTGAACTTTCTTTATAATAAAATCAATTTTCTCCGACTGATTTTGTTCTTTTTCAAATTCCAGAACACGACAAGGACTGCAACCACACTGCCCACGCTGGACATGTCCATGAAACCCCAAAGGAAGACATCAAGCCCCACACCAGAGATGTCGAAAAGTCGGACGACAAGCATGAGGAGAAGGATGACGACAAAGATGACAAAATCGAGAAAGAAACCGACAAAAAAGAAAAAGACAAGAAGGGAAAAGACGCCAAGAAAAAAGATGCAATCAAAGACAAAAAGGACAAGGACGTCGAAAAGAAACCCGAAGAAAAGAAGGAAGACGCAAAAATTACCCCCACTGACCCCAAAAAGAACGAAACCCTTCCCAAAAAAGATGAAAAGCCAGAAGCAAAAGTAACACGAGACACGAAGCCCATCAACAAAACAATTCCCGAAGAAAAGATTTCACCCAAAGAGAAAGTTGAAGCGGAGAAAGTGGTGGGAGACGTGATTTCAACACATCGCGTCGAACGATCAGCATGGAAAGGGGCTCGAAAGTCTCATCACGTCGGATATGCCCACACTGCCAAAGGACACTTGATGAAACACAACATCCACAGGAGGTCGGCTGGATATTCCCAACCTGCCCCCGTGGTGGTCGCTCCAGAGTCCACTGGTTATTCTACCCCCGAAGTCTCTGAGGTCCCCGAAGTCCAAGAAGAATATTCAGCACCAGCCGTTGAGACTAAATCTGAAGAGTATTCTGCACCCGCAGTGAAATCATCACCAAAATCCTCAACCTACGAAGCCCCAGCCCGACGCTCCTCCGTCCGCTATGCCGTGAGAAACGCTGACTACGGACGATCAATGGTGAGGTCATCGGGGTATGGATCTTCTGAAACAAGGTCAAGCTATTCAGCTCCAGCCGTGAAATCTTCCAGTGCCCCCACTCGTATGGTGAAGTCGAGTGGGTATTCCCAAACCCGCTCGGAATCGCGATACCGCAGAGAGACTGCCCCTGAAAATAAGTCTGCCGACAAAAGACCAGCCATTATGAAGGCCGTCGCTGATGTTCTCAAAACCAAGCAAGTCGACCAATTGTGATAACTTAATTTATGCAATAGATGCTGGTTCATCTTTTGGAAATAATAGTTAAATGCATCAATAAACCAATAAAAACTATAAAACTTTATCACAATTAATTAGCATTCAACTGAATCCAATCCATAAACTGCGTCAATCTCGAATAAACACCTATAAAAAACTAATTAAAAAAACTCCCACTGCAATATAAAATCCATACCTGGATATCCCGGCTCCGCACATCGATTCCCAAAAGAAACGATCCCAATCTGAGTCCAATGACCGTCAATCTCGAGCATAAGTGGTCCTCCCGAGTCCCCTGTTTAACCAAATAAATCAAAATGCACCATTAAAATATTAAATACCTTGACAAGCGTCTCTGCCCCCTTCACGGTAACCAGCACAGAGGAATATTTCAGTTATGGGCTGAAAGTAGGCTCGATCACAATCTGCGTTGTTCCACACGGGCAATTTAACTTCTTGGAGTGCCGTGTGTTCCCTGCCCCCGTATTTATTTGTCCCCCAGCCAATGACGGTGGGGAAGGTGCCAACAAAATTATCGAGTTTGGATCTTCCACTCGGCAGACAAATTGGGGAAATGAATCGGTTGTAGTCGACGTCTCGGTCCAATTCCAATAGAGCCACGTCGTTGTAAAATCCGACGCCGTTAAAGTTTTCGTGGGCTTTGATTTTTACGACTCTGTAGGATTCTGGGGATGAGGGGTCGTCCGTCTTCATTAGGTCGTAGTCACCCAAACGGACCGTGAACTGCCGGGGACTGAAACTGTAGGGGATTGTTAATAGGATGTAATTAAATACTATTTCTTACGATTTCTGCTTCTGATCTTTGGTGCAATGGGCTGCCGTCAAAATGTATTTCTTTGAGATTAAAGTCCCACCGCACCAAAATTCCGTGCCTTTGGGTCCGTGAAGGAAGATGGCTGGAAAAAATATGCTTTAGCTTGGTAATACCACGTTGGTATATTTTATTATTATTTTTACCTGCCATCCACGGATAATTGCCAGGGGTGGTCTTCTCGCCCCCAACAATTCTAAAGCTTGGAGTCTCGGGTCGACCACAACTTTCCAATCTGCTGGAGTCTGTGCTGATACTGGGCGTGGTAGGGTTATTAACATTCCCAAAAGAAGGCTTGGTAGTGGTGGTGGTAATGACCACGGCCGTCTCCCTCTCAGGGTCATCCGGACAACAGACGCCAGGGACAAAGAGTGCCTTGAAGCACAGCGACTTTCGCAGTCGCTGAAGATCCAAGAGAAGGGACGGACAGCCAGAAATATCCAGACACTTTCCAGTATTTCCAGTGGGAGTCGTACACACGGCGTCTTTTATACTTCCACCATTATTCGTGGCATTCCCCGTCCCCAGGATTATCCTCCCATCCCGATAAATCAGTGGGGGCAGAAATCTTCCCATCTGGTTCACAGTCTTTACGATTGGCACGAGCGTGTTGGTCACGTTCTATATTATATTTATTTACTTTAATTAATTAAAGGTATTAATTACCTGACCGAGAACATTGCGACTCAAAGTGTATAATGCTTGGGAAAGTTCTGGATCGTCCTCTGGCTTCACTTTGAAAACATTATTACTCGAGGAAGTCATCATTTCTTTTGGGTAGAGATCTTTGGAAGCCACTTCGTCGTCAATTGCCTCGACATTTGTCCCTCTGAGAAAGCGTCTTGCGAGCATCCCAAGTGCACCCAGTGTCTCGGACACACGGCTCATTGACGGCAGTTTCATTTGTTTATTTAGATTTGTTAAGGAATGTCTGGGGGCTGGGGGGTGATAAAATAATCCTCTCGAGGACATGCCTAATATTGATTTTGTCAAAATTGTTTTTCTTAGGCGATTAATTTATGTTTACTTACTAAATGTGGGATAATTAAAAATTTGTCCATGACTTGGAGTGATAAATAAGATCAAAAATAATGGTATTTTAATTTTCATGAAAACACTTTCCATATTTGCATAGTCTCGTTTCCGTCTCATTTTCTCACTTTTGGGAATATTCCGAATTACGCAACTCCATTTCGTTGCATCACATTAGTGAAACTTTTTGCATAATAAATAACTTTCACATTTCACTTATGAAAACTATATCACTAGAGTGTCCAACATTTAAAAATAGATTTTGATGAGGTTATTAAAAGTAGAGCACACCTGAAATCACTTTCCTTCAACCACCGGTAAACACACAATGCCATAAAAATAGTAAATTAAGCAATTTTGAGATGTTACATTCACTTTCCATATAGGCGTAGTGAGAATTCCCCTTTGTCAAACCACTTTTGCTTTCGTCTTTAGCAACATCCGTTTAGCAAAGGGACAACTTGTTTATACTACTAACCTTCTATTTTGCTATGCGTAACAATCTCTATAATCAGTTGTCTGAATTTCAATAAGGATACTCGTGTTGTGTCAAAATCCAGGTAAATTGGTGGGGATTCCCGTGTCCTTTTATGTCCGTGTCCTAATTTGTCAACTAGAAGGGTCCCAAAGTCTTGGCAATCTCAAATTGGGCCACATTTTGGTCAACAGAGCGAAGGTGACACATCTTTGAAGAGCATCTTGTTTATGACTCGTAACGGCTTTTGAGCACTAATCTGCAAAGAATGAGAGTGTGCGTAACAAGATGATGCGACACATTTAACGGAAGAGATTTCTCCAATCGCAATGTTGACAATGAAAGTGAGATCTATTAACGATGTGCATAGATAATTTCTGCATATGCAGAAATTTGGGTAGAAATTTGTCACTCAACCATATCTATATTTTGTTTATTGGGGTAAAATTACTGTTCTAGAAATATTATGAATGTCAGTGTGATTTTTTTCAACTCTTGAAGCAGCTAATTAAAGGCGAGAAAACATGAGAGATATTGGATGCCCATAAAGAGTGAGAGAAAGTGTCTAACAACCTCCCAAATTAATGCAGCTTTTATAAATACAATGGAAACTTTTCAATTAATACCGGAAGCAACTCATAAAGAAGCTGTTTGTCATGTGAAAAACTAACAAATAACAAATAACATGTCGACTAGACCCTGACATTGATCAAGATATCAATTATCTGTCTAATTTTCCAGTTTCAGCCATCTAATTAAACTTCAACTTCAGGAAGCACTAAATGTCCCACATAATTTTCAGCCCTAAAATTAAGCTATTTATAAAACATTATGCAACAAATTACGCAATTACATACCACAGTAAAAACATTGAATCATTACACAAACATAAAACATTTAAAACAAATACATCCTTAAAACCTTCAGAGCAGTGTTCATGTAGCCCGAGTCAGGGATTTGTATCTCTTTGAAAGTAATCATCATCTCAAGACA
>JAQIXN010002752.1:0-10280 GCA_034698145.1 Proisotoma minuta | reverse complement strand
AACGGCCCATTATTTTTTCGGGGTATATGCTCGTCTTAAGGAGCAAACGGGGCTGGATGAGACCAGCGTTTGCTCTGTCCGTATTGTATCCAGTGCATTTGGAGCACGGCATTTCTATTTATGGGAAAGACAGGTTTAAAATGCCAAGTTTGTGAAAGTGCGGTGGAGACAGCCAAAACAAATTGCTCGGACGAGGTGAAAATTTCAGATTAAATTTGGTAAATTGTTATTAATTGTATTTTAGGGGATGTATGCCAATTCTCTTCGGCGCATTTGCAATCTCCACAATTTAATTGATGACCAACAAGCATGCCTTCAAAATATTGAGTTTTATCTCTCTAATAAACAAGTATTCTGTAAGTTAAACATTGCCATCAACTATTTTTTAACAACTGATTTCCAGGGTCAGTGGATCCCTTGAATATTTCAACGCTGGACACTTGTTCCCTGCTTGGAATGTGCTACTCCCCTTTCAAAGTTATACTCCCACCGGAAACAGCAAATGATCTTTTGGTCCAAGATCTTTGGAACGGGGTCAAAAAATTCATACTCAACGAAAAAATGAAAGATGCCAATGGAGCGAGAGTAACTCAAATTGATTCTGAAATAGACGCCCAAGCATTTGTTCCAATTTTCAACCCAAATATGCAGACGGGAAGGTTTTCCAAATACAGCTGCCAATTTCAAGAAATTAATGGACCTTTGAGACTAAATTTGGAATTACAAAGGGCGCTTATAATTTCTTTTGTCTGTATTTTAGGAATGATGGCAGTAGTTATTTACGAGTATCCAAGAGTAATGCTGCTTTTGTATTATGATTTAAAAAATAAATTCTTAGCGCATCGAGTTCCGATCCCAGCCAACGCCAACGCCAATGCGGTCAATGTTGTTGCTCAAGCAGGCTGAAGAAATAGAAATTGAGTTTTTTCAATATTACATAGATATTGACATATACAGTTATAATGCAACTATTCGGTTGTTATTTTTCAAAAATTATTTGCAGTGTTGCTGCAAAATTTCAAGAAAATGATATTTTCTTCCGTCAATATTTTTGTATTTTGTAATTCTTTGGAATTAATGTTCAATTAAAGCTCTTCTTAACTATAAAATTTAATAATTCAACGACATGATTTTTTGCCATAACATTTAAATGGTTTAGAATTTCAGAGAAACAAAGTTTTTGGCACATTATAAAATATTGGCAAAATACTACTATGACATTCATTTAGGTTCAAGATTTCAATCAAGGTATAAGCTTTTGTTTTTATCCAAACACACTCCGTTCAAAATTGGATTGTTTTTCGTGGAATTGTCCAACCATCTAATTTTACGAGCATTCATTTGTGGTAAGGAATAAACACGAAAAGTTTTATTCGACACGTAAACTTCCGTTGTCATTATTTTTAAGCATAACTCCACAGTGCTAAATAAGTAATCGATTGGCAGATCGATGATAAATCTAGTTTTGCATGACACGAACCAAAGCCAATAGTAAATTGTATTTTGGATTTAAAAGTAAAAGAAAATAATCCATTTCATTTCACTTCTTTAACATGTAAGCAAGTAAAAGCAGTGAAAGTGTGAAATCTGGAAAAAATGATGGATCCCGGATACTATTCATCAAACTATTCATCTCAAACTAGTTTTATAGTTGGATCAGCATCTCAAAATGATAATCTTGTTCAAAATCCTATTGTTATTAAAAAGAGAGGTGTCACTGTTGGGGTCTATTGCATTGCAATGGTAAGCTGAAAAAGTTATAATGATTTTTTTGATGGGTTCGAGATCCCAGGGTATTGGAACAAAAGCCCCAATTCAGTGAATTTTTGATGGTTGTGAGGGTTTATTCTGTTAAGCCCTGACCCCAAAAATCCAAAAACCCTTAGCAGCTAACTTTGATTTTTTGTAATTACTTGAACCGTTTTCCAGTGCACTGCTCCCATTTACATGATCACATATTCAGTTTTGTTGGCCAAGTTGACAGAAGTTGTGGATTTTACGGAAGCCGGAAATTGGTGGACATTTCTTGTTTTTCTTATCACGACGCTCGTCGTTTTCCTCATGTCCTTCGCCCTTATCTGGCTTCATCATACGAAAAAACTTCTCATCACATGGAAAGTTGCTGCGGGCGTAAGTCTTCACTTGTTTGGATTTACAAATAAATAAAATGGTATGCATTTTGGCAGTGCAATATCTTGATGGCCGTCTGCCTTCTTGCCGTGAATATGGTCTGCATCGGAGCAATGGAACAATTCCAAGATCGAAGCCAATGCAACCGACCAGAGGTCAAATGTACAAAGCACTCTGCTCCAACAGTGCCATCAACTTTTGGAATCTACGTTCAAAAAGTATGTGGAACGTGGAGCAATTATACGTCGTCCTATTCGGCCAAGGATTCTTATGAGAAGGCCACTGGGATGACGCTAGAACCAAATGTACATTTTGGTCGGGAACAGACGTCAAATGATGACGGATCTGTTAAAATTGAGCCAATTCCGGATCCAATAAAATGTGAGGGAGCAAAATGGCTTAAAAGGATCATTTTCGGCATGTACAGTTGGGCAATTGAAATTCTTTTGCTGGCCCTGATAGAAGCTTGGTTCGGAATGGGAGGAAGGTGGAACAAAAATTTGCAGGAATACGTTGAACGAACAAATTGATTTAAAATTTCAAACCAATATTTTAAGCAATTAGTTATTGATTACAAATTAAATCAATCAGTAAGCAAAATGCACATTTTCTGAAGATCTTAGATTAGAAGATTTGAAAATTAATATAATTTTGTTCAACTCTTACCCACACTTGATAACGATATGCAAAATGTTAGTTGATAGTTGATACCTGATTTATCATTGTGACTAATTTTACGTGGCCACTTCACTATGATAAACTATTGTGAAATGAACAATATGACGTTGATAATTATCGATACCACTTTAGCGAATTAAAACTCAATCACCTACAAAGATGTCAAATGAAATTACTAATACGCTAAAAACATTAAAAAAAATAGCTTAAAAAATCTCATTTATTGTTCCGAATGATCCATTTTTGAAAACTTTAGCAATTAGTTTGGTCTACGGGTTGATGATCCCCAATTCTGAATCCCTGACCTACCATAAGTGCCTTGAGATATCTTCGGAGTCTGTCCTCAATGACGGGGGAGCGAGTGACAGCCATAAGCGTTTCATAACGATAAGCATCCTCTCCCATAATGGAGCAGGAGTAGATGATGGACCACTCTGCAAATTCCAAATCTGCTGCCATGATGATGACAGGAGAGTCTGCTGGAAGTCCATCGTGGACTGTGAGTGTCCACATGGCAGAAAAGGGACTGCGGGTAGCATTTACTTTGAACTGGTTGATGAACTGCGTCACGCTGTTGTCTGTCGTGTTACGGAATCTGGAAATGGTAGGGGAATTTTAGTATTGAAACGGGAAAGATTTCCAATTTCTGATTAAAATACCTGTCAACCCCACGAATAGTGGTCGTATTTGTTATTGGGTCCGGAAGACTCTCGTTCATTGTGATTGTGTAACATCTACAAATTACAATTTGAAATGAAAATTCAAATGATGGTTTGCTCCCTTACTTGTAAGTTGGAGGAGGAAAGTTTCCAATGTCACTTCCTGCCACTTCATGGACAAACCACTCTCCCATGTATCTGGGGATGTCGAGGGAGTGGCGGGGGGTGAAGGGGAAAATGTCGGCGTGACAGGGGACTCCATTTTGCCCATGGACAATTCCCCCAAAGCAAAGAACCAAGATGACGAGAGCTGAACGATCCATGACTAGCTTAAAGTAGTAATGCAATGAGCTGATGCAACAACTTTTAGCCCATTTATTCAGTACAGCCTTATATAATTTAATTTGACGCTTATCAACTCATTCGGTCATCAATTAGTGTCATCCTCAACCTTCATTTGTTCTTATCGAAGCCACGGGTTTCCCAATAACGTGGCCAAGTTTGGACTTGCCTTCTCATTCTCATTTTATCTTGCAGCTGTGTCGGCTTTCCATGCAATATCAATACGTTGTGCGAGTAACGCGTTTAAACTTGTAAAAACGTTTGAAAGCTTTTAGAGATTTTAGGACAAAATAAGACAAACAGACTGCACTGCACTGAAAACGATTGCATAATGTAGATTTCAAAAATCTCCATCTTAAAAAAATAACAACTGCATCATTTAAGTTAAATATAGGTACATCTTTCAAAAAGATACTTGCTTCTGTTGATACTGTTGATAGCTTACATACTTGCATATACATTAAGCTGCATTTCATACAATTTCAAACAAGAGACTTAAATTTAATACAAAATATTTTACTTACTTTTAAGATTGTTAATTAATATGAAGTTACTTATTTACTCAAATGCTTGAAACTTACCAAATACAATCAATCTGAGCACACAAAAGGACAAAGTGACGAACTTTGCATGCGACGAGATGAAAGTGGAACTTCCACTGTTGTGGAAGGGGAAAGAATGAGATTTTATGAATGAGAGTTGCAAATGGGGAGAAGGCTAAATCAGAATGAATGGATTTGAGCTTGGCAACTTTCTCCTTTAACTTTCCCTTCTACTGCAGCTTTTCTCCAGTCCACTTTCAGCACTCTAGCAAACAACATCACATTATTCATATACAGAGAAACTGTTCCGTTTTCATGGAGCGACGTCGGTCCCTTAAACATGTCAAGGGCCATCCCCTTTTCACACAACGCTATCAGCCCCCTATACATCATACTTCCCTCAATTCTTCAGGTAACTATAGAAACACTCACAAATTTTAAAATTTGGGCAAATGGGTACAAAGTGTCAAAAGTTTGATTTTGGGTTATAAACAGAGACGTTTGCACAGAAGCCATTTCTAATTTCTAAAATACAAAACAATATTTTTTAACAAAATTTGCACATTAACAAAACACAAGCTTTATAAGAAAATATCAGAAATATGAAGAATAAAATGGAGCTGATGTTTTGCACAGGTTGGTCAGTAATTCACAGATAAGTATATTACAGGGGCAGGATTTTTTTTATATTCAAGAACTTAATTTCCTTTGCATTCGTAAAATGAAATCCGATTTATATATTTTATTGAGCAATAAAAAACTATTAAAAGCACTTTGACGACATTATTTATTTTTATCCTAATTCTTAGGCGAAATCCGAGTGTTTTGCGACATTTTTTTTATAATGCGTCATAAAATATAAATAAGATAATTCTGATTGGAATAAAGAAAGCTAACTATAAATGCCATAATTTGCTATTTCTAAGGAATGTGTACATTTATACTAATGTCAAAAGTAAGAGAGAAAAAATGTTTTGGTAAATAAGCAATATTTAAGTTTCAGAAACAATTTTGAATTTCTCAAATTATTACCCTAAAGTCAGCTAATAACGCGTCATTTTCTCTCGAAATATATGCAAAGTAGGTAATTATATTCCAGTGAAATGGTAACTAAATATTAAGTCAAATTATAGGCTACATCATCTAGAAATTAAAACAATTCATTATTAATATGAGTAATTTTCTCATTTTCCCCAGGGGAGAGCAGTGGGGGCAGTAGCGACAGTCGTGGTTCTGGCTCCTCAGTAGATTCCGAAGGGGGAGGAGTAGTGGGTGGGGTTTATGGCGCCATGGAAAAGGCTCTGGAAGAGGAACCAAAATTTGCGGTGGAACGGGGCGTGGGTCGCCTGGTCGGAATGTACAGGGTCCACGGACTAATTGGAAATGGGAACTTTGCCCGTGTCAAACTCGGCGTCCATCAGCTACTAAGAGGTAACTGCATTTGTATTTTTGCATGTTTATATAAACCGCAGTAAAATATAAAATAGACCTCCTCACTAATCACCCTCAACCCACGCCATTATAAACTATAAACCAAAACAAAGCAATCAGACATGTTTTGTAACTTTCCCTCGTAATTAGAGGCATTTATAGATTTGTTCCGGGAAACTATCAATTTCGACCTAAATACCCATTTATTTTGCTTGGTTAAACTTTAATTCCAGATCACCCTGTAACTTATGACCTCTCATAAATGGTGTTGAGCAATTCCTGATTCACGGAAAGGAGTTGTTTTGTGGCGTAATAAAGAACGATTTGGACATGCAATGCAATTTAACTACAGAGTGCTCACTTTCTTTTCTTAAGATTAAGTCACGCTAATTTGGCAAATTCTTATCGGTTATTCCAAGGTTCACGTTGTACCCCGTTTTTGCTGACGTCAAACGTTCTCGTTGCATGTCAATCTTTTGCCTCCTTGCTTCACTATTTTGGGGAGAAAGTTGATTCATAATTTATGCAAATTATTAGCCTCCACTGTTTCACTCATTTATTGATTTACAAATGTAGTAATGTTGTATACCTATAGTTTTACCCTTTTCAACAACTCTTTTGCCAATTCGTTTCCGTTTCCTTCTGATTGCTGCATAATCAAAGTTTCTACACACAAAAACTGATTTTCTTTGTATGCCTATGAGTAAAACACTAAATGCACAACATTTCTACCAACTTTTTTAATTTTGCAGAACGGGTAGCGATAAAGATAATTGAGAAGGACAAAGGACCATTGTTGGAGGGGAAATTAGAGCGGATGTTATCTCGAGAAGTGGCCGCATTGGATGCACTTTCTCATCCAAACATCCTCCGTCTTTACCAAGTGATCCACACTCCAAGCAGATTGTACCTCGTGTCCGAGTGGGCAATGGGCGGTGACCTCTATGCCCTCGTCACCCTCAGAGGACGACTGGACGAGAAGGAGGCACGACCAATATTCCTACAAATTATGTCCGCCCTATTGTTCATGGTATGAGTTGTCAAAAGTGACACGACATTGCAAAAAGACGCTAATAACAAGTTTTATTCCGTACACTAAAACATTTTTATTGCTTTACAGCACCATAATGGAATTGTGCATAGGGATCTCAAGGCTGAAAATATTTTCTTTGCTACCTCAACCCATTGCAAGGTGAATTGCCTGCTAAAAAATCTACTTCATTGTGATATATGTTGTACAAGCCGTGTTTTGTTTGTTGTGACACTTTTGTTTGGGGTGATTGACTGTGAGAGTCACAAACAGAGCATTGATTGACGGAAGGAAATTGACCCAAACACGAAGGATTCATAATTAATGAACTCTTTACTAGTGGTTACAAAACGAGGCTTCCGAGTTCCATAAAACTTGTCTCATTTATTGTCAAACTGTCCAAAGTAAATTTCAAATGTTGAAGGACGCCAAAGTTTTTTTGTAACTGTCTTTTTATGTCACGCTAAGTTTATGCAGAAATTGAAGTCTGATTACGTCAATACTTGACAGTTTACATTAATCTAACAATCTCATATTTGTTTTCATTCTCAGGTTGGTGACTTTGGCTTTGCAACATTATGCCACAAAGCCCAACTTTTGTCCACATTTTGCGGCAGCCCTCCTTACGGTATGCATCAATTATTTCGAGATGCCAATTTCATCAAAGTTCATGATTTTGTTCACAGCCGCCCCCGAGCTTTTCCTTGAAGAATGTTACGAAGGGCCCCCAGTGGACATTTGGGCCCTTGGCATCCTCCTCTATTTCATGGTTGAGGGAAAGCTCCCTTGGACGGCGCCCTCAATTCCTCTCCTCAAGACCCTCATTCTTTCAGGGGAATTTTCTCTTTCCCCTCCAACATCCCCTCAAGTGACCTCTTTGCTGACCTCAATCCTCCAACAACTGCCGACAGATCGACCCACGCTGTCTCAAATCCTTCGCCATCCCTGGCTAAGAAATATCCTCAAGAGACAGGACACATCAACGTCTCTTTTCCTCATCCCTCACACTCCAGCATTCAAGCTCCCTTCCCCTCATCAACTAAGTCATCATCTGTTGTCTAAAGAGGAGGAGGAGGCCCTAAATCTCCTCTCCCGACTTGGTATACCTCTGGATCCTCCGTCGTTAGATAAATATCGGGCGGAGGGGGCCGCCTCTCAAGTGGGAGGGATCTACCGCATCATCCTCCACAGACTGCAACAGGGAAAGGAGATAAATCCTAGGATATTTTTATCCAGTGGGAAAAGTGAGGTTGATGCTGATGTGGGACTCGCGTTGGCAAAAATGGGGATGGGAGTGGTTGGGAAGTCAGTGGCACCACTCCAGCCCACCCCAAGATATCAAGAAATACCTCAGTCTACGACTTGTGCAATTTTGTAGATTTAAATTAGTGCTCAGTATTGCTAGACAAGAGCTTTTGCAAGAGTTTGTACATCATAAATTAATGAATGTTTAATGTTTATTAAAGATCAAGCATTAATATATACAGCATAGAAAGTTTGTACTAGGAGTCCTAGTCTAGGATTTGTGATTCACAAGTTGTGAACCTCAAGCTTCACTTTTTATTTCCCCAGAGTCTGTCATTGATGTCGGCTGCAAAATGCAATGCACCACTTATGAAGGCTCCTGCTTTTGACACCTTGAAAAAGTTTCCCTATCGCCAAAAACTTTTAAATCTTAAATATTTACATTGAAACATTAGATATCCATTTACCTTCTTATTAGCCAATTCCACTGCTTTTGATGGGTCGTATTCTGTGATTTTCAGAGTTGTGCCAGAAAATAATTTACCACTTGATAATGTATTAAGGGCTCTGTTCATCAATGATTTTAATGGGGATTTTGATTTTCTGGGCTTCATCAAAACCTTTAGAGGGCGTTTTAGTTTGTCTTTGCTTGGAAGTCGCCGACTGCCAACAACCTCTAGGTCCAAATTGTGCTGATCAAATACTTTTTGAACAATTGCATTGTCTTGTGCCTGATTTCCCATTTGAACCATTCCCATTATTAAAAATGAATTTCCCGTTCCAAAGCCTTCCGAATCAGTTTCATCAATTGTAGTCCCAGTCATCAATTCCGCCAGATCGGCAAGATCAGCATCCACCGCTTCCATATTTTCATCTTCAATTAAAAAATAAAAAGCATATTTTTAAAATTATAAAGCACATATGTACTTATACCCTCAACTTGTAGTTCGGAATCCGTGACCACTTTATAACCATTGTAAACTTGAAGCTTCGCTATAGCAGAATTTTATGTAAAAAAAAGTTTCTATTTGCAAGTTTTATGACATTAGCTTACTAATAATATTGCTGTATTTGTCTTTCTTAAGGTGAGTGATGAGTTTCGAAATCTTAGCTTCGTCTCCATTGATGCTTATCCAATATTCTAGAGTAGCATGAATGTATTCCTCATCATCAGCTTTGCTTCTTTTGTTGAGAAAAGGAATGTCAGTGCCTGTTATCCCAAGACTCGCAGGAAGCATTTGGCGTTTGTCCTTTAGCCTCTTGTCTGAGGAAAGGATTTTGGCAATTTCTTTTACTGTTATAACTATATGTACAAAAAATATCATTAATTGAAGCTATCAATAGATTGTAAATAGTATCCCCTTATTACGAAATTAGGAGTCTCGTTCTAGCTTCGCTTGGTGGTGGACGTGTTTTTACGCCCTCCCCAAGTTGTTATAAGTTGTTATAAGAAATGGCTCAGCATCAATTATCACATATAGAGTCACAGTTTAAAGAATTTAAATCAGAAATAAGTTTTTCTATAATTAAGCTACAAAATCAATATTCTGAAATATTTAAAAGCAATTTTACCGACCCGAAGTGTGAAGAGCAAATAAGCCTACATAATTCAAAATTTGAGTCACTGGAAAACCAATTGAAGCAAATTAAGTGCGAGTATGGAAAAATGCAAAATAAATTGCTGGGAAATGAATTGCACCTTGCTTATCAAGAGGAAAAATTGGCAAAATTGGAAACAAGTTTGAAAACTAACAATTTTAATTTGAACATCATCATTCATGGACTACGTATAAAAGAGGTCTCAATAAATTCTGTTCTTGGATTTTTTGAGAATGCCTTGAAAATCAAACCGGAAATAAAAGAAGTCAAAACTCATGAGACGAGGAATTTAAATTACTACAAGCCCATAATAGTTACACTTCATTCAATTGAGGACAAACGACAAATCTTTGGACATTGTCATCTTTTAAAGTATCAGCCTGACAAAATTTCAATTTGGGATGACCTTCCAGTTAAGCAAAGAAAAATTCGGAAACTTGCAGTTGAGAAAATCAAAAAAGCAGCAGCATATGGTAAAGATTGGAGAGTCAAAGGATGCCACATTTTTAAGAAAAGGACTCAAGTAGCTGGAGACAACCTTGAGCAGATAAAAAAGCAGTCACTAGTTCCCACTCCAGTGAGTTCATCCCAAGCAAGACCGGTTTTTGCAAGAGTTGAAGGTGA
>JAQIXN010002751.1:0-10287 GCA_034698145.1 Proisotoma minuta | reverse complement strand
GCAAAATGACCTGTGGCCTTGTCGTTACCATAAGGTGTTTCACAACTTGGTTACATCCGTCTTACGATGGTTTATTTTTTTAGAGAAACAGGGAATCAAAACATCCCCCAGAAAATGTATAATGGCAACTTAAATTCTCTATCCCACCCTGTATATATTATTCCACTTATTTAGCCCTTGACATCTATATCCCATTCATTTTTCATGCTTCCACTTTCCGATGCGGTTATTTTTCGTTGGCTTGCGGTTGATTATTTTGAAGTCTCTATTTTCCATCCAATCCAATTTCCTTCTGCTGCTGCTGCGGTTAACTAATCATCAATCAAGCCCCTACTTAGCTGGAAATTGAGGAACTTCCAACAACCGACCAACTGTCCAACAAACACTCTTTTGACAACAGGCCCAATGGCTAAATTTCACGTACAGGTAAATAACATAGTCAAGCCAAGGTGAGTAATTTCACAAACCCCAATTTTTGGCTTCCACACAATTGAATAACATCCTAGCAAAGGCCAAACCAAATTGTTCTAATTTTAACTAATTTTTCATTCTGGAGCGACAAAAAATAATGATGGGAAACGAATATGGTGTAGTATATTATAATTCATATAATGAGAAAGTCTGATTTTTAATAATAAAATATTAATTCACAAGATGACTGGATATGTATCAAATATATTTATTCCAATCTGTAACAATTCTCCCAAAATGCAAAGCCAATAAACCACAATTTCAAAAAAATACTTACACAAATCCCATTATTGGTAGATACATTCTCAATACGTTAAGCAAAGTTGGAGAATAACTGGAGTGAAAATCCTGTCCTCAAATAATATTCTAACAAATGACACAAATTACGAAAACTGAAAGCCAAAGCTCCCAAATAACAAGGAACAAGTGACAAAGGAAATACAATGAAAAACAGGAGTAATACTCGCGTACTCTTTTCACCAAATGACAGTGGATCACTTAGTCTAATCCAGTCCGGAATTAGTTCACTATTTCAAGGATTACAACTCAGGAGAGATGCTAAATCTGAATCTATTGACATGTCATTAATGTCACTCATGTCAACTCACAAATAAACTACCGACGACGGACGACGACATGAAATGTACGGGGTGTTGCAATGGTAGATATCTAGGGGCAAGCCAAGACTGTGTATAATTAATGACTTTGATTTGAGACCATCCCACAAATCCAATGGATTTGTTTATTTATTTATTTTTCCAGCTAATTTATTGATTTCTTTGTGTAAAAATGCTGATTAGTCGGATGAAAAAGGCTGGAGGAGTTTAATAAATAAATAATCTCTTAATAAGGATGACAGCATTGGTTTACCAAGTTCTTGGGAAATGGGAGGATCCTTAACAAACAAAATTGCTTCATCTTTCTACCATTCAGTCAGCGATTGTTGAAATTTCACGTATACTTAAGGCAAGAAACCTTATTATCTATCTATGTACATGGACGAATGCTAAGGAAAAGTCAAACATTCAAATTTTGCAGTTGACGACAAGTTCCAAGTTTAACTTTTACAAGTTGCAGCAACAAAACTAAAGTTAAACGGAACGAATTGGCCAAATCGCATTGCAACACAAACAAGTCATCAAACACCCGGTGTATGTACTTCTTATATAATAGTTCTTAAGCCCAAGCTACGCTTTTGGCACCCGCCCCAACCAACCAATTTTTTTCAACTGCCACAATTCTTTTAGATTCTTTCTACAAGAAATTCTGTGTTGTCAGTCTCATTCCTATTCTTGTAATTCGATAGCAGGCGTTGTATTGTTTTTCTTCTGGGTTGTCAATTAATTAAGGCAACACACAAGCCCCCATTAATTATTTAAGGAAGGAACTAATCTCATTGAATAATCACACCTTGGCATCTGCTCACTTTAACAACTCATCACTTTCTGGCTAAATATCAATCGAAAGTTTAGAGCTCTTGTCCCTTGAAGCGAGTCCAATTTTTTCCTCGCATTCTTCTTCTAAACTTTTTAAACAGTTGGACCAATTAAAAATCATTAGGCAGAGCGTGGTGAAGGCGTTGAGCTCTATCTTGTAATTCAATCTGATTAAAACATTTCTTTAAATGACAGAGCCAAGCCCTAAAACATTTGAATTTTATTAGGTAGCGGTGCTAATTTGTATCAACACTTTGTCTGTCTGTCTGTTTGACCTCAGAATGCGGTCCAAGAGTGGCAACATATTATTACATTTATTTACTACTTTACATTTTATTTGGTTCCTTATGTGGTTACTATATAATAGAATGTCATTTGAGATTTGGATAAGTCACAGTTGACACCTGGCCCTTGAATTGGGGCCTCCTTAAATTTTACACCCAAGGAGTCAGTTTCTTCTGTGAAAACCTTTTTTCTGACGCCTTACTCTCAACAAGATACCAATCTCCAGCTGCAGCTCACTTACAAACTAAAGGGAAGCTATAATTTACGGGGAAATCATTAAAGTGATCTCTAAAAAGAGGACAACAACGCAACAAGGGCCTTCTTTCATCCCAAATAATAAATAAGTACAAGACCAGCAGAACTATTATTAAGAAAGGAAGGGCTACTGCCGTTGAAAAGAAAATGAGAATTTTGTAATTTCTTCATCATCCATTATTCTTTGAATTGATTTCTTCTTCATCGGTCTTTTAAATAAAGGCTAAACGTGATCTCTTTAAATATTTTTTTTACTTCACCCTGTATGCAATCAAGCCCTATTATAATTAGAGATGAGAGGAATCAAAATCATTTTATTTTGCTACGCCGATTTCGTAGTTGATCTCTCAAACTCTAATCTTTGTTAAAATTAGACAACCTTTGGCTGATAACCAATTATTATTAGACGAAGGGTAAATTACGTAATAAGTAATCACATCCCATCACTCATTCTTAAATAACTTGCAGCATCTGTTCAATTTCCTGCTACGAACAATAAAGTTTATCCAGCAGTGTTATAAATTGATTTTGAATTTTTTTAAAAACTGTTTTAAAAGCTCCATGAGTTGGAGTTTTAAAGTTGAAGTTTGAACAAATTCAACAAGTCCAAGTAATTTATTACCTCGACTGTTGGTTGTTGTCTGTGAAAAAGACACGACAGGGGAACCCACTTGATCTGTCACTTTAGATGATAATGGGGGAAATATGGGGGAACATTATGTAAATTAATTGTAGACCTTTGTCAAATGTGGGAAAATTTTTGGTAGTTTTTATAGTGTATAGTACAATACAGAAGCAAGGATTATAAAATGACACGCATAACGATTTGTTGTTATAATTTTATACCTATTATAATAATTGATTCAGTTAGAAATTTAAATAAAATTCGACATCAATAAACAAACAAACTATAATTCTCAAAATTCTATAAAATATTTATTTATTGTGTGTATATCAACTTTATAAAATTCTACTAACGACATCAAACTTTTCCAAAAAAAAACTTTCTTTTCCGATGTCCTGCATAAGCAATAAATCCAGTCGGTGTGGGGTGAAAAATGAAATTTCTTCCATGAGTTCCCTGTCATGCAATTTCCTCTCCGACGCATTCATGGCCTTTGCCTTTACTTATTTATTACTGACCAAGAAGTAAATTAGAACTCAAATTATTAACCACAGCGAAAGCCATAATTTCTCCGGACTCACATTTCGTGATTGTTGGTGGTTACTTACTTTGGCTATTCCATTTTACTCAAAAGCTACCCTGTTATTACCACTTATGACACATTACAACTCGAATAAAGCCCAAGATTTGAATCTCTATAAATTACGGCTTGCGAAATTAACCAATTTCTCATAACTTCATCTTGATGTCTTCATTTTCAAAGGTAGCAAAAAATTTAAGCTGGAACTGAAAACTACTTTTGTGGTCTAGCTAATTAAAAAAATAAGTACCTATACCCTTGTCTTAATTTATTCTAACTGTCAATTAAAACGTTGGGGTACTTGGAAAATTCGCATTTTATCTTTTTTGTATAATTATATTAATTCTTTAGTAGACCTTCCGATATTAAAAAGTATCAACAATAAAAAAAAGAGTCCGTTTCCAACTCTTTCTATTTTTTTACATCATAAATCTAATAAAATTCCAACAACACAAAATTTAATGTTGACGTGAGACTGAATGACGTTTGACTGACTTGCATCTCAAAAAAAAAAAATCAAATAATCATAAAAAAAACTAAGCAAACATTTAATTTAAACAGCTCTTTATCTGCAAACAAAGTTAAAGCATACAAACATACATAAATAAATATTGAGCACGAGTTATGTAAGTTAAGTTAACGCATCTATGAATTTTGATCTTTTACTTAAAAAAGAACCGACAAACTATACAAACTATTTAAAAAATAAATTGTATTCAAATTAAATTGTCTGTGTCTGTCGAAATTTCAGTCGGCTTCGGCTCCTCTATTATTACCAATTTACATTAATTAGCATTTGGCTCTGGAGCCGAAGATAATTTACAAGTTTAACACACTTTAACGGTAAATAAATTGTTGGTAAATAAAACATCAAACTCAAGTCATGAATATTTCTCTGTTGATAGTTCAACCCAACAAAAGTCACGATTTTAAAACTACTTATGCTTAGATATTTTCCACCCTGTACAACTCCACCCTTGGAAGATAAGAAGATGAGTTGACATGACATGAGTTGACGTGACATTATACATAACACACGACCAAAATAAATAGTTTTACGCATCACAATAGCTTTCGAAGGGTGTTCCCAAGTTCGACACCCTGTAGAAATAAAGCAAAAACACCACATGGCTTCAATTTCTTACTTGGTTCTTAGGGATTGAGATTTATGTACAGGAATTTGAAAATAGAGTACAACAATTTAGAACACAAACATTCTGTGCATTTCATCCATTCATCTCATTGTCAACTCTTCCCCTACGTAAACCAAAATTCAACACCCTTTGCCTTGTCTTGCTTCGTGTCAAGAGCAAACTTCAAACAAGTCACAAATCAATTTCAATTTCATATCTAATCTTTAGAAGATGTCATTTAGCCAGATGAAAGAAATCTATCAAGACAAGTTTTTATTTTGGTTTTCGGTTTTAGTTCCAACTGAAATTGTTTGAGGCTAAGGACCGGAACTAATTTGTTAATTTTGGATGTGGCATGATCGCCAGTTATTAAACTTGCGCTTCAAAACATTTTAAACTTGTCAAGTTTCATATTTTACAAAAGATAACTTATCTGACTTTGAATTTGGAAAAAAAAAACTAAATATTTACTTGGCATGCAAAATCCGGAATTTCGCTAATTTTCACCTTCTTGTCAAAAGCGTGAGGACTTTTTAATTAATTACTTTCACCGTAGGGCCTAACAATGGCATAGCCAATCATCTCTTCATTTTAATCATCTCGCTAGTCACTACTTTAATATTTACGCTCAATCAGGATCTAATCAAGACCTATTATTAATCACACCTCAGCTTCCACCGCAAAGGATCCATTTCTCTATTATCTTTTTAATGACTTTATTACAATTACAAAAAATTTAACTAGATGATTTTAATTTGCTCCCAGTTTAATAATCAGACAGGAAGTTTAAGTTTCAGCTTAATAAGTTTGCGGCTAGCCTTTGAGTAATTTGGTAAAGGAAATTACAGGGTCAAGAAAAATCAGACAAGATTTAAAAAAAAGTAGGCTCAGGAAAAATAGAAATAATATGCAATAAAAAATTTAACTGATTTATAAAAGTGACAATGAATTGACGCTATTATCAAGACAAAATCCATTTTATTTGTCAACATTATCAAACTAGTACAAATTTTTAATGCATTTTTTTTTACTACCGGTCAAATTTCCAAATCTTAAATTATAACTTGCCCTACATCACATTCCATTCTTTAAATTGGACAAGTCGTAAAATTTAATTCATTTTTTAACTACCCGGTCCTAAAAATAAATTGCAATATGCAACCACAACAAATCTAGTTAATTTAATCCGATCTCCGATTAAATTTTATTGAAAAGCTTATTGGCTTTAAATAGCCAACTTCAAAACACAAATAACTTTAACTACAATGTGGTAAATAAAAATTTTATTTTAAAATTTACAACCCGTCTGGCTCCTAACTGTCAATAAAACAAAGAATTTGTAATTTGAATTCAGTTTTGGTAAAATTTTCCCCCAGAAAAGCATTTAACTTTAACAAAACTCAAAACAAGCGTGAAAATTCAAAGTTGTCCGAGACCTTTAGCTTCACACCTATTAAGCGTGCAAAATCACTTTTTCTCATCTTGTTTGCTGCATAACAATGTCATTCATCTCTGCAATAAAATTGTTATGTCCTTTGCTTAGTCTACAACTAAATTCCATTACATCTTAATTTAGTTTTAGTGACAGCCATGTTTTGGCTTCAAATCGTAAATCAAAATAATCCATGTCCAATTTTTAATTTAGTTAATCGCCGTTGAATCTCATCTTACATTAAATTGCTTTGCATGCTGCAGTTAATTTTAATTGCTAATGCTCAGCTCTAAATTCCAAAGATCAAATTCATCAATTAGTTTAATGGAAGTAAATAGTTAAAATTAATAGGTAATTATCACTTAATTATTTTATTGTCTAGTCACTTGTTGAGCAAACAAGTATGTTGAATTCATCATTCATCCGAAGCCTATCCAATTACATTTTCCCCAAATTTATCACAGCTCATCGAATTTGACTTCCTATTTGTTTTCTAACCCATTAGATTAAATCAAGTGAAAACGAAACAAATTAGAAAACCCACAAAAGTTAAACGGTCAAGACAGTGTGGGAAAATTTTATTGAGAGAAAAAGTAAAGCCAAACAAACTCATTCATTAACTGTCTCAATTCGAGAGCAAATACATATAGAAAAAAATAATAAATATCATAGTAAAGGACCAATTTGAGCCAAATATTTAGATACTCTTAAAAAATTGAACCAAAACAAACTAATTGAATACTTACCCAAAAATCCCAGTTGCAACATTCTGAAATATTCATCTCTGAAATCTCCGAATGTAAAATTTCCCAAAATCTCCGAAGAACCCGAAGAGCTTGTGCGTTCATTGTTGTTATTTCCATTGTTTTGGGCACTGGTTGGATTCATCGTCACAACACTTAACTCTTATTCGAATAACAAACAATTCATTTAGCTGGTTAAATTAATTGCAGACTCTCTGGTGGCTGAATACGGACTGAGGCAAACAAAAACATGACCAATTTGTGAATGAATGAATTTGTGAGTTGTAGTCCAATATCAATTCAGTAGTCAATTAAATTATTTTGTCCTCGACAGTTCCGCCTCTTTCCACTTCATTTTCCCAGTTTAATTAAGTTCCGATGATAAGCCAAAACCTGCGACAAAAATGTTTAAACTTTTAAACTGTAAGCTGACCTTGGGCCAAAGGCTTAGTTTATAAAACAATGAACTAGAATTAATTGCATGGTTGTTAAAAGTTCATATACGAAATCCAATTTTTAAATGCAACCAACTCCTAATACAAAAGTTTTAGAGCTTTCTCAAACAAACGTTTAATAAACGCTTTATCATTTTACCCCAAGCGTCTCAAAACTACTCAAAATTAAGCATTGATGTGAAATAGGCAAAGACAGCAAAATCAATCTGTATTAGCTAGCTCTTGATGTACTCGATAACTTGAAAATAGATAAAACAATGAAATCAAACTTTTATAATTTTCTTTTCTGTATTATTTGTTGAAATGTACTTTTACAACATTCTCACTTCCTTCCAAAAATTGTCCCAACTTTTATTTGTTTATAAGCTTAAGCCGATTCTCACCTTTTCCCTACTACAAAAGATTATATGTTCAATGCTTTGGCTTTCTAGCACTAAACTGTCCCCGTTGGTTTTTGGTTTTGTGGTGTCCCGGCCGGGTGTTTAAGGTTTAGGGTTTAATAGTTTGTGATCCGATTAGGGATTCGCTCATGCGGAATCCGTACCGGGCGTTTCTTTTGGAAAACCCGACAACAAATCACACAACAGCCAGTTGAAACATCCCACAAAGAATAACCACAAAAGATAAAAAAAAATCTAAGCGTTGCATAGAACTAATGGATGGGGTGGTTTGTTTCCCTTCATCTAATCATCAAAATAAAATGCTCCGAAACCTTGAAATTTTGTCGGGATAACTAATTTATAAAAACAATTATTTAGTGGCTTGAAACTTGAGCAATCATCTCACACGAACACAACTGTTTTCTGCTAAACACCGGCTTAAGATTTTCGGACAAATTAAAGAAACTAAATTTCAAGTCATTTTGACCGAATTTTCAAAACACCATTCACTTTCACTCAAACTGTCACATTTTGAACCGGAAGAAGTTTTACTCGCTCTTTAATACTTTGCCCCAAACAAAACAAATCTTTTGTACTGCGTACACATTCCATTTCGTTCTTTCTTTGCAGACCTTGACTGCTAACTAGTTAACTATTAGTTAACAACTGAACTAACACCTTTCCTCCCTTCCAACTCCAATTTAATCCTGGCCAGGTAACAACACATACATAGGCTGAAATGAAAGGTGTTGTGTTGGTATGTGGGGATATTTTCATATGATGTTGGTATGACTTAATCAGCTCGAGCCCTGAGCCAAGTCAGTAAAGTAAGCGGATGAGATGAAATGTGAGGTAACAAGGTGTGTCTAATAAGCTGCCCTATCATTTTATTTATTTCCACCTTTGGCTAGTCCACTCTCGACCAAATTATTCTTCTCCCTCCCCCCGAATTTATTTCATTTTTTAGTATGCAAGGTGGACCGAAAATAAAATTTTGTTGGAGTTGGGCAAAAATTTTACCAAGAGAAAGTTTAATTGTCATCAAAAGAATTTTTGATTAATTCAAATGTAAAATTCCGTGAAATAGCAATATGAAAGTATTAGATAGGCTCAAACATTTAAAGATTAAACAATCTTAAATAGTACAAATTATGGTTTAAAATAATACAATTTTGGATTAGAATTTGCAGACAGTTTGATGACATGACGCTACTACTCTTTTGTTGTGGAATTAAACGGGAGGCCGGTCTCTTTTCAGAAGGCGGTGTCTCTCCCTAATAGTCCAATGAGTTCCTCTTTTATTCGCACAACGCTTAGAATTTGGAGTTTGATCACATTTCTAATCAACGGCTTCATTTCGTTTTGGGCAATTAAATTAAATATAATATTTATATAGTTCCACAATATGGCAGAATCTAAACAAGAAAATAAAACCAAAAATTGGGATCAAACAATTATTATTTATGTTGATAATAATCAAATTCAACGTTTTAAACTATTTAATCTCAGAATCTTATTTTGGCTACTAAACATTTTCGTAATTTTGATAAACTTAATAATACTCTCATTTTAAAATTTAATCTAACCACATCATAACGTTCATAATATTAAAATGTACAAAGCCACAGGTAATTTATAAACGCTGTACTATTCAGAATAAAACGTGATAATTACTCTTTTTTCTTTCCATGCATCTCAAGATAATTACAGTGTCTTAATAAATTAGGGAGATTGGGAACTTAACAGGAGGTGTTCCTCTCTCCAGGCACTGCAAAGGGTGTCCTTAAAAAATACACACAACCCTTAAATGCATCTTGGGAGAAAAGAATCTTTTTTTAAATTATGGACGCTGTCCTAATTACAGCGGACTACAAACGACCCTTCAACTAAGCAATGATTATTACTCCTCAACGAGATAACATTTTCATCCCAGTTGTTGATTCTTATCACAAGCCCTGTAGGGATCTAAAATAAAATTCCCGAAATTTTTGACGCTCTAATCGTAAATGAATTTACGCAACATTTGGCTGCCATTTGGTTTCATGATTTTGATTAAGGTTACTTATACTTTGTAAATTGTATCTCTTACACGACTGCAAAGAGGCACTTTTTTTGTAGATATTTGTTGAGTTAACTGACAAAGACCTTTTCTGTGATTTTGGCTTCTGTCTTGTATTTCCTTTCATCATTTTTTAACTTGCTAAAGTGTGCTTGAGTTTGAAGAGATTCGGTTGGATGATATTGAACAGTATTGACTTTGACTATTGACTGACTGCTTTTCTTGACTCATGCCAAATGTTATAAGCTAACGAAATGATGGGCTTTAGAAAGAGTTAAGTATCTGTTACTTTATGTTATTATTTATTGTCATCATGTGAGTTGAGCTTCAGAGTCATTTATTCTTTTTGAAAGCCATGTTTTCAAAAAAAAAAAAAAAATTCAACGCTGGACATTTTTTGGTTTATTTAATTTTCGCATAAAATATATGTTGC
>JAQIXN010002750.1:0-10288 GCA_034698145.1 Proisotoma minuta | reverse complement strand
AAATCTTCAAGGAACTCAAACGTTCGTTTAGAATTGTTTATTACTTTAAAATACATATATTTATATATATATAATAAAACAATATTTAAATATAATAATACTTTAAATATTTATCAATAACGAATTATTTAATTAACATTGTTAATTGCTCGAGGCTCTTACGAATGTCTTATCAAGGTTAATGTACAATCTGATTCACAAAATCTGCATTTTAATTTTCAAAAAGCATTCACTACCCGACAAATACTTAACAACTCAACTTCCTTCATATTCACATTTTAAAATGGATTTATTTTTGACAAACTTCTACAAAGATTTGGTTTAATTGATCGGAATCTACAAATAGACTTAAGACTTGTTTGGATCCTTGAAATTAAGTAAAGGCAACCTCCATTTTCCCAATAATTATACACAAGCTCAAATAAAAACCCAAAGACACTCGTAACCCAAGAGATTGTAGCTATAATAAAAACTGTTTGAATGCTTCCACCCAGATGTACTGCCGCAAACACATCTCCTACTGTATGATTAAATGATTCCAAACTCACTTTATTGCTTTTGGCCCTAATGCTGAGCATATCGTACATCCCTGATTCTTGAAATCTCCGGAAATGTTTTACTGCTCTCGAGTTTTTTGTCTTTATACCAAAGTCCCAAATAAAAATATCTTGCCAAATTTGTTCCTTTCCCAAGTAAAATTCAATCAGTGGATAAGATCGAGTCAACTTATCTTTGTAGGCAGCCACTTCGTTTTGTGAGCCTAGATACACAGATCTTTGACATTTTACTAGCTCATTTTTTACAAGTTGACCCACTGCTGCAGTGGATACAATATTCATGTCATTCGGCGGTGAAAAACTGACCAATGGATTTAGGAAATAGAATAAAATCTCGGTCTCATACTTCACCGAATTATTTCTGACTACATAAGGTCCGATTGTTTCAGTAAGCTTATAATTCACTTTGTTACTAAGGTCAACGGACACTTTTGCTTGGTGATATTGTGTCAAATCAGACATAAGTTTAAAGAATTCGGAAAATTGGCTGAAGGAACTTTTATCATAACCCAAAGGTCCCATGAAAAACGCCCCTAATCTTTGCTCAATTGCATTTTCATTAATTAAACTAGAATCATCCCCCTTACAAGATAGATCCTTGAAAACAGCCAATTTTTCACCACCCAGTGGAGAATTAAGCTTCTCAATTAGCCCCGCAATGTACAAGCTGCTTAAAAGCTGGCCAAATAGCAGCCATGGAAACAGCGCACACTTTGCGGGAAGGGAACGAAAAACAGCCCCAGGAATACAAACTTCATCCACTAAACATCCAAAAAATACAAAAACATTGAAGTTAGCTTCCAGCAGCTTATAATAGGATGTAATGAGGGAAAACAACACGGCTGTGGCTAAAGATATGAAAATAAAAACCCAAACGGCCAAAAGAAATGGGGCAAAATACATATTAAAATTTAACGCTGGTATTTTGTAACAGGATGTAAATGTGACTCCTTTGAATTCTTTATATACTCCGTCCCGATAACTTCCAAAATTTTCTAGTTTTTGCGTCCCAAAAAAAAATTGGCAGAACAAGTCGGTATGCCAATCTCTTTTGTAAATCACAGTTGCGTTTGATTTGTGCAGCAGAATTTGAAATATGTATTCATCCACGCCAACATCATTGTAGATTGTAGACAAATCGAATGTTTTTTGAGCTAAATCTATGTTAGAACTTCTCCAAATTTTGTCTGTTGGCAGTTCTAGGGCTGGGTTCTCAAACAGGGATGGTGAGAGGGATGCTTGTCTGTTAAAAAATTGGCAAGTTTCTTCAAAGTCTCCTTTGTAGTCCCAAAGCTTACAGAGGGCAGGGTAAAGGCCGAGGAATAAAAACAACGTGTTTGGGTCCAAACCTTTGATATTATCCTGAATTTGCTGCTTTGAATTTGACGGTACGACAAGAAAATTAACGGAATTTGAATGTCCAGAACTGCTATTATCCGAAAATATGCGGGATTTCAATTCAAACATTGATGCGCCCACGTAGTTTTTTTCTATATTCATGTACATTATAATGTACTCGCAGTGATTTCCATGCCTACTATAACCTGTCATAATGTATCTCGTAAAGTCATGCAAGTATTTACTGACTACTAGGCTATGCTGCCCTGAATGCTGTAGATTTTCCGAGGTGAGGTTTGTCATGATCAGATTGATGCTGCAACCAGCGGTTTGCAAATATGAGAGAATATTGTGAAAATAGGGAATGCGGGGTGAGCCGAAATCAAGGGGAAAAGTTTTGCACCAGCTTCTCAGAGTAAACGTAAGCAGTGATACGAAATAGAAGATGATTTGTTTGGATACAAACATTGTTTTTTATCAATTCTTGTAAATTCTTCTTGCTTCCTTTCAAATATTTAAGTAAAAATTGAAAACACAGCTCGTTTATCTGATTTTCTTTTGCCTAACCAGTTTTTCTTCTCTAATGGAGGGTTTGAAAAACTATAGAACTGCAAAAGCCAAAATACAAATTGATCATGCGATTAAAATACTAATGTTGATATTTAATCTGTACTTACTAAAGGCCAGTAATGGTAATGGATGTAAATGAAAAAGAGCTTTGAAGAGGAAATGGAGAGAAAAAGTAAATCAACAAATTTTAATAAAGGAAAGTGCACCCACGTCCGTGGGAGTTGCCACCGAGTTTCCTATATAACATTCAGTAGAATAGAATGAATATTTTATGAATGCTATTATAGCCCTGTGTCGAGTTTTTTAAAGTTTCTCGGGGGGTTTTCTTATAATGCTCACTTATTGTTTCCCAAAACTTTTGATAAATTCTTAGCCTAAGTCAGGGCTTATGTAACAATCTCGTGTCTGTCTTTTCGGGACATGATAGGCCCCAAACCATTAATCCGATCGTTCCCGAAATTTGAAAAGTTGTTCAATTATTCAATAGGAAGGCGAAGAAAAAAATGGGCAAAATTGGTAAAACCGTTTAGAAATGGTGGAGTTCGGAAAATTGCATATAGAGTGAAAATCAGACAGACTAAAATTCGAATGAATCTGGTCAAAATTGGTTTAAAATGATGAAATTGGTTCTATAATTATTTGTACAAACTGATTTTAAAAATAGTCAAATGGAAACTCGAAATTGAAAAATAGGGTTATACGGCAACAAAAATTTCATCACTCCAAACAACTTTTGGTCAACATACTTTCAGATGATATAAAGCATGGGAACCACTAAAATTGGTTCTAAAATTGGTTCGGTGATTTTTTTTAAGTGTGAGTTTTACTATTCAAAATGCTTCAGGTTTGTTGGCACTGCTCTGCCACTGCTTTGCATTTGATATTAGATCGATATTAGGCCGTTAAATGAAGAAAGAATGACGTCAATATGTCCATTAATAAACCAAGATAATACGTTTTTATAATAGCATCCGTTTAACTCGTGCATATTTTATAACTTGGCTTCCTTTCTATTTTCGAAGCCAATGTTGGTTTGACACTGGCTTCAAAAAATTTTACAATCAAAATGAAGATTTTCGTCATCGTAACAATATATCATTTCCTATCACGTTTTATAATCCCCGCACAAGAAGTATCTAACATTTTTTCTGGAGATTTGACCCAATTTGGACCCTGCACTCTGAAATTTGTAAGAACGGATGTAGACCTAAATTACAGAGATTTTCTCGAGGCCCTAATTGCAATACAGTCGAAAAAAAGGAATGGATACTTGCTTCAAACAATAAGAGAAGGGCTCCCTAGCTCACTTGAGCACAAGGATGTAATTGTAAAGGACTTTCATGTTTATGAAAAATGTTCTGTGACAATTGTACTCAAATTATCAACCACCCTTGAGTGGTGGGTACTTCGTTACGGAAGTCTGGACAACTACAGATCACCCCCTTTCCAAAACTATGTTGTCATGAATACAAACATTCTTGAACTCTCAAGATTTATGACTCATCGTTGCCACGCAAGTCCTGGATCTGTTTACAATGTCCAAATTGAACATTTCAATTCGGCTACCACAACAATGAGATTAAGCTGGTCGTATTATTGCCTATACTGCAAGCGTTTAATTGCAATTGAAAAAGAGCAACAGCTATCATCCCTCTCGGTATACAACTTCCTCCAAAATTGGGATAAAGAAGTCAAGATATCAACAACTTCTCGAAATTGGGCGGAACGTAGATGTAAACCCCAAGATCCGGTGGCATATGCAGTTAGCTGTTTCCGTCAAGAAAAGCTGACATCCTACATTCTTTCTGCAATCAATATCAGCCGTAAACTTATCCAGAATGATAACCTGGATTTGAACAATAGTTTTGGATCCCTGCATCTATTCTTGGCTTACAACAAATACAGTTTAGACGAGATCAACTACAACGTACTCCTTGATTATGCTGGATATAGTATTATGTACTGCGATTTTGAAAGAAGGGGCGAACGGACGGGGATTGGTCAATGGCTAGAACCATTTACATTTCCTATTTGGATAGGCATTTCTTTAATTGTTGGGATAAAATATTTAGCCAATGCCTTCTTTAAAAAATATGGCAGAGGATTTCTAAAAATTCCACGTAGCAAATTAGCAAAGTTAGCCAAAGCACTACTACTAGTTTATGTATTGTTTAATAGAATGATCCTCTATCATTATCGATACTTGTTAAAGGTTTCTTTGATTGCACCCACCAAATTCCATGAATTACGTAGTTTGAATGAATTCGTTGAACACAACTACACTCTTGTGTATTACGATCATGGGATTAAAAGTGTAATCCCAACAGATCAGCTCCTTAAAGACGAATTTGCTTTACAAGGGCTCAATCCCGAAATTGTTGGCAAAATTTCGTTAGGGCTTAAAACTGAAATGGAGGTGTTAAGACAACTATCTCCCAAACAAAAGACAAATTGTATCTTTGCAGCAGATAGCCATATTGAAGATGCGTTTGGATATGCTCAAAACATTCTTTTGGGTAGAAAATATAAATGCTACGTCTCACATCATTTGGCTTATAAAAGTTTCAATTTCGCAATGTTTAAGTTTGCCGTCAAATTTAAAGCTTGGGCTTCTTTAAATAATTTGATTGAGAACGGAATCTATTCAGAGTGGGGCAAATTGGAGATTTATGCCAAAGAATTGGATGCAAGGCCACGTTTAGGGGAATCAGGTAATACGATAACATTTAAAAGTTTCTCTCATTTTTTTGGATTCTATTTCCTCGCTATGACATTTGGGCTGCTGGTTTTTCTTGCGTTTAATTGGAGCTATGTTGTCGACTGTTGCACACAACAATCACAGAAAAGACATAAAAATGGGGAGATTTTGTTAAGAAAGACGGTCAAAATTGAAGTAATGCCTTCTGCAACTGAATAATCCCTGACAATGACAATTAGTATTTTTTAAATATTTGAGATGTATGATTCATTAACTATGAAATAAAAGCTCACATTAATGTTGATACATTAAAAGATGAAATTATAGTTTAAAGCAACATCAAGGATTCCATTGCCTAATACGCAAAATTTCAATAAACATTAGCTTAACATTAGATTACAGATTACATTAGATTACAGATTACATTAGATTTTAGAAACAAAACAATAAACAAAATACAAAAACAACTTATAAATAAAAGGGCTCGATCCCGAAATGAAATTAAAATAAAACAAAAATACAAAGTTTTCTTAATTTTGTTATCGTATTTGCTAATTGCAATCGTTTTCGACGATCTTGATTGTCTTCCACAACGTTTCACGAAAGAAGCAACATTTTGTTCTCTTGAATGTCTATGTAAACCAAAGTATTGGCCTACAGAAAATGTGTATTCCAAGGTGTATAAGAAAAATCTTAGCTGGCAAATTCCGTTTGAATCTGTAATAAAGCCTAGACTAATAATTATTATTTTTTAAATATGGAATAGTTAAATATTCCAAAAATTGCTAGCGAATTAAGCAATAATCTTGTTGTTTAGAATTAGAGAAATTTTTACGGCATTTAAGGATTGTATCCTGGTAAGATGGTACTCTCATTAGTATTTTACATAACTTATTTTAACAGTATTTGCAAATAGAATTGAAAAATATTTGTCTAATGGTTACACAAATATATACGGATGTTTTTTGGGTTTCGGTTTTTAAACTAAGGAAGTTTCAACAGTCACGCAAAGCCCAGGGCACTTATTTTAACGACTTTTTCCACGACTTTCCGGATAAAAAATAAATGGGTTCAAGTTGACAGTCAACTTTCCACTCTAAAGCCGTTGAAAGCAACAAAAACTTACAAGCAAATATAATTCTTAACAATGGTATTCTTAATACTACTATATATAACAATTCTACTGACAAATTTACCATTAAATCCCTGCTCATATCAAAGTTATTCTATAAGTAACCTGGATGCCTCCTTGCAGTCTCTCTCACCTCGTTGCTACTTGAGCATATCAACCATGGGAAATTTGGAATTTAGCCCCCAAGCTTTTGGAAGCTATACCCCTGCCCAGCTTCTTAAAAATACTTATGTTTATAAAAGCGGCTCTAGGTGGGAAAATAAATATAATCGAACCGATGTATTCTTCCCTTACGTATACCGCCCCATCAATCAAAAAAATAGAAACACAGTTTACTGCGTTTCATACATCTTCATATTTACCCCAGAATTAATTGAAAAGTTTCTTGGAACTTGTTCCTCATTTGGAGGCCTACTTTGGCAAAATATGTTTTATGACACGGCCGGAGATGAAAAACTTCGACTCCTTAATCCCTTTTTAAATAGCTTTGTTTTCCTACTCGGCCCAAGCAGCTATCAGCAACTTGGAGGTTGTGTGAAGACCATGTCACATAACTTGTACCATGCCGCATATTTCGTTGTCCCATTATTAAGGCCAAAAATTGAGGTAAGTCTTTATATCGTTTGTTTTTAAAATGTGCAATGAAAAACATACAAAAACTCGGAAAAAAATAAATATACGCCAAATTTGTTGACAATTCATTTATCTATATTTTGAATTTAGCAAAACCCGACTTCAGCCCATCATCATTACCATATTGACATAAATAATACCAGATTAATGTATCCCCATGTTTTGGAAAATAGCTATGTCCCACTAGCCTACAACGGAGGGTTACAATCAGCCTTGACCTTTTATGTAAACAAACACACCTGGCTTACGGAACGGGATTTAGGCAACGACCTTTTCCCAAGTTATGCCAAATTTCCCGAGCTAATTCGCCACATCGCACGTTTTCCAGCTGAACTTGCTTTACACACCGCGCTGTCCTCTCTGACACCTATGCCACAAAATATATCAACGTCATATAATGACAACTTTATAGCAAAATGGAAGCCAATGGACACAATTGAGATGAACTCAACTGACGAACGATGGAATACTTTTAATCCGTATTTGTTTACTGGAGAGGTCAGTTTTTCATTTGTCACGTGCGCATCCATAAAATTGGGGGCAGGGGACATGGAATTTTATGGATTTGCAAGGCCGTTCACCCCAATTACTTGGTTTTTGATTCTCATATCGTCTCTTGCAATTGCAGGTACGCTTTTTTTTAAGTGTATGAAACATTAAGTTTCGTTGACCAATTTTGATGTAGTAGTTCAAGTAAGTAGTAGTAGAAGTAGTACTTCGAGTCCAGAACATTTTGGAGTCTTATAAATGATTGTTAAGTATGAAACTTTAGGACTTTTTTGCCTGCATAAGAGAAAATTTAACATTTTCAACGCAAGCATTAGCTTTGGATAACAAATCCCACATCAAAAGTTTATTTATCGCAATGTTTTTAAAACAAAAATATATCATTTCAATAAACTATAAAATTAAAACAAACCTATTAATTGCTTATTCCAGGGGTCTCAGTTTTAAGAAAAGCTGAATCAGATGAGACCCCATCCCAACAGTTTCAGCGTTTTGCGTTCAGGATGTTCCAGCAATACTCACAAATATTTGAGCTCGGGCCCCCACGACTAACAGATTTCTCTAATTCAACGGACAAATTATGGTCCTTTTCACTGCTCCTTCTCTGTCTGTTGTACATCGTGTTGACAAATCTGTACAAAAGTGTCGTCACCAACGACACCGTTGCCCCCCTGTCTCAAGCTCCACCGCAGAATGTAGAAGATCTTATAAAATACGGTATGGCCCTTTATTCCGTCCGTTCAAAGGAAATAGCGCACGTGAATGTATTTGTGCCAGCTAATGGGAAACGATGGAGGTTGGTGGAGAGCGAATTTGACATTAAAATTGCCTTACAAATAAATGCTTGGGAAGTGCAACACATGCGTCCGTTGGGTGGGGGAATGACGTACAGCTATTGGATGACGGATCATGCCTGGAAACGGCACATGTGCGAAGGTATAAATTGAGCAAACTAAATTGATATAAATTTTTATCAGAAACAGTCAAAGTTTGACAAAGTGGAGAAAAGTACCTGCCATTTTAATGCTTAATTGCTTTTTACATGCCTTTATCTGTTATATGTTTTTTTTATTTTTTCCATTTCGCCATCTCTTCGCAGCCAACAGATCTTTTTTCAGCAAAAAAACATGTAAAATTCTTTTTTGCTAGGTAGAAGTCTAGAACAGATCACCTATTGAGGCTTCATAAACAACTGCTTTGCAAATCGAATCTCTTATTTGAAAATCATTATGGAAATTTCATAAAATTGGTCAATTATAGGTATAAAAGAGTTGGAGTTGCGGGTAAACAAAAGCTACAATACCCATCAATGCTGGGAGGTTGAAGCAAATCAACAACATCTTAGAGATGTGCCAAACTCGACGTTTGATAAGATTTCCCAAGATATGGTAAAATCTCTTCAAAATACCTCATTTTACAAGTACATAAAAGTAAGTCAAAGTCAAGCGGAGGAGGTTGCAAGGGCTGCCGTTAAAAGCTGCTACAAATCCGCGCTTCTTGTCCGAAAAGAGCTGTTGCACCAGAAATTCAAGTATTTGTCAAGATTTTTGGGGAAAAATAATAAACGTACCCCATACTTTGAAAGCAGCGACGTAATTTTACCCAGCCACACAGTGACTTCGACTAGAGAAAGCGGTCAACTACTCTACAAATTTGAGGAAATCGTTGGACGACTTTTACAATCCGGGCTGTATATGTTTTGGGTGGATTTTGTCCAGGGATTAGAATTACAACGGATGACCTCAGACAGGGAACCGGAAAATGAGTTTTTGGCACAAAAACTGGTCTCAAATATTGGGACTGTATTCATTGTTTTGATTATCTCTCTTGCTATTTGTCTGGGAAGCTTTTTAAGCGAACTATTATACGTTGCACCAAAAATGGAACTTATTTTCCGACTTAGAACCTTTGTTTTCAAGCTCAGGAAAACATTTAACCTTTCACTTGAAATTAAGTTTAAGGCAACTTTAGCAAGAGTTCGCCAGATACGGAATAATTTTGTGTAGTTGTCCATAGAATTGATCCATATGAATTGGTATAAAATAAGAACACGTTGTATATACAAATATCTATACCTTTCTTTAAAAATTTAAGTTTTGAAATTATGCTTGAAAATTTTGGGGTTTCATATTTTCGAAAAGTAGTTCACATTAATTGCTCATTTTTTTAATAGAGAACTTTTTATCAGTGGATTCGATCGTTGTCTCATTTGTACATTCAGTGAAATTTATTTACTTAACAATAGCTTAGGCTTTACAATCAATAATGAAAATCTGGATTCTCTCTGCCACAAATTATTATAAAAAAGTATTATAATAAAAGAAGCAGTCGACGTCATATGCAAATTTTATTCAATTTATAAACGTTTTTCTAGTTACGTGACCCTCATAAATATTACTGAAAAATACATATACAATTTATTAATTATGCAATAATAAAAGGCATAACTAACATAAAATATGGTATATACTAGATATTTTAATTCGCCTTTCTGATTACATCATTTGCTTCCAAGATGTCAAGCATTTACTCCATATTCTTAATTTTTCTCCTGGCAGTAGTAAATGCCAATGCCCAAGTTTGCGAACACAGTGGCTGCGGCCGCGGGGCAGGATGTCCTCAAGGTTCGTAAAAATTCTTATAGAAGTTGATTATGTTGTGAAACAATTTAACGCATTTGCGCCCGTCTGTGTCGAAATAGTTTCGAACGGGTTTATTTTTATTAGCTCGCCATACGTGGAGAGCTATTGCTCTCGTCGGGGTCGTCTGTCTGTCTGTCTGTCTGTCCGTCTGTCCGTCACGCTTTAATCCTATATGGGGCAAAGTGGACCGGTCCGTTTTGCCCCCGGTCCA
>JAQIXN010002749.1:0-10289 GCA_034698145.1 Proisotoma minuta | reverse complement strand
ATATAAAATAGACGCAGAAGATTTTTGTGGTATGAAATTTGTCTGCAAAGAAAATATTTAAATTTTCAAAGAACCTCGATTTTTAAAAATTATGCTTATAATTTAAACGGCCTAAACCATTTATCCATAGGCGGCTCTATATAGAAATTTGGGTTGTAAAAAAAAGAAGTTACATTGTCACATGTAACAGGAGGAATATATTGATCAGTTTCCCGTTTTTAGCCCGACACAGGGCTTATGTAACCACGGTCTCTGTCTGACCGTCCGTCTGTGACAAGGTAGGGCCCAAACGGCTTGACCGATCCTCCCCAAATTTTGCACACGTGTTCCACTACTCAATAGCATTGAATTATTTTGAAGATGAGCAAAATCGGTTGAGAAGTTTAGAAATGGTGGGGGTTTGAAAATTTTTTTTGGTCTAAAAACCGAAATTACATAATTTTACGTATTTGCTAATTTGTTATAGAAAATGATGTATATATCTCGAACCTATAAACCTCGAGAGAATTTAGAGTATCCAAATAATTAATTAGTTGCACCCATTGTCTCTGTCATAAAAAATAATCCAATTTTAACACTTAAATACTATTTTCAAATTGATAAAAAATATAATTTCTCCAAAATAACAGAGTAAGATTTAATACATAGAAATATATAATTTTGTAATTGGATTAAATGATAGAAAATGGTAAATTTAAGTGCTTGGCAATTTTAAAAATAAAAATTTTTATTTATAATTTATTCGTTTTTTAATATCAAGTAATGAATTAAATTATATTTTACAGTAATCAAATTAATAGCAGTTTTGGTTTGTTTCTAAATTAGAATAACGCAGATATACCTAGTAGTTGCATAAGTTCTGTCTCAAGTTTTCTGATACAAGTATGTGATGGAAAAAAAAAATTGACAACTTTTAATATTCACTTTTGACAAAATTTGACAACTTTTAATAATGACAGTCCTAGATTTTATTTTGATGACTTTCAAGTAGTTCAATGAACTTGGTCTTGCCTCCATACTTTGCAAGACCCAAAGCAGTTTGTCCTCTATTGTTTTTGATGTTGGGATCAGCGTGATAAGAAAGAAGATGAGCACCAACTTCAACGTGATTATTCCATGCCGCCAAGTGCAAAGGCGTCAGCCCACTAACACTCCGAATATTTGGATCTGCACCAGCTTCTAAAAGTGCTTCAGCAATTTTTACACACCCACGGTAAGCAGCCAAATAAAGCGGGGAGTTTAAATATTTATCTTGTCCGTTGACATTTAATCCTCGTTCAATAAAATAGCGAGTGGCCCCTAATTCATTTTTATCTGCAGAATAGTGAAGAAACGAGTATTTCCATTGACCAAATTTTGCGTGAAGTAAATCAGGGAAACTTTGGAATGTAATATCCAACCAATTGTTGTTCGATATTGCTTTCTGAGTAACGAGGTCAATTAATTTTTCCTGTTTGTCTTCACCCGCATACACTTTCAGTTCTTCAACACATTTTATTAAGTCATAATTGGGGGGTGAATTTGGCAGGTTACTCTTTGAAGATGTTTCTATAATATTTAGAAACAAAAAATATTTATTTAAAAATATCTAAAAGTGGAAGGTGAAAGATAAAATTTTATATTTCAATTTTTTATCAGCAGTAAAAAATATTTATATACCTGCTTTTTGTTTTAAATTGGGATCTTTCATATTTTGAGGAATGAAAGCAGCTAGTTTCACACCACTTTGGCGAATTGTTAGCTCCGATTTATAATTAGAAGATTTTGAATCTTGTGAATTTAGTTTCAATGATTTTGAAAATAAATCTGATATTTCTTTGATTGCTGGTCGCTGAGTTGCTTGGAAGGATGTCATTTTTTGGATCGTTTTTGCAGCAATTGGCCAGTGTACTTGGACCGAATTAGGGATAACTTGTTGATATCTTAAAGCCGTTACCATTTCAACTAATTTGTCAAGAGAATTTTGATTAAATGCGGGTTGAACTGTGGGATTGAGCATTTCCAGAAATATTATGCCAAGGGCGTAAATATCCACGGATTTTCCATATTTTGAAGTGCTTTGTTCAGGAGCCAAATAAAGCTGAGTCCCAACTGAATTTGTTCGCGTGACTGTCGCAGCTGCTCCATGGGAAGTTGCAATTCCCAAATCTCCAATTTTTACAACTTTTGGGTCAGTTGTACAAGTGAAAATGTTTTCTGGTTTCAAATCTCGATGAATCATTCCATAGCGATGAATATGATCTATTCCTTGCAATAATTGAATGAAAATATCCATAACTCGTTGACTGTCGACAGTTTGACTTCTCTTCAACACGGTTCGTAGATCTGGGCCGCAAAGTTCCATTTGAATACACATCACTTCCATCACATTTGATCCCGAAAGACTACTGTAACATTAAAAGGTTTTTATTTAGAATTTTATTTGGAAATACGAAATAGAAATTAGACAAAGAGATGTACTTACAGACCTGTATACCAAATAAATAAATGTTTATGTTAAGCACGAGTCAAGGTTTATGTGACCTTCGTTTCCTTGTGTCCGGGTCATGATAGGGCCTTTATGGCTTAACCAATCATTCCAAAATTTTGCAGAATTGTTAAACAAGCAAATAAAAAAGCTGAGTTTGAAAACGGGCAAAATCGTTCAAGCCGTTTTGGATTAGTGGAGGTAGAAATATTTCCTATCGGGTGGAAAACGGAAAGACCAGAATTCATCCGAATTTGCTCCGAATTGTTAAAGAGCGATGCCTTTGGTTTATCTAATTACTTTTACAAACTGAATTCATGAAAAATATTCAAATGGCGAGACGAAGCAGCAAAAACTGTGGAAAGCTATTTCTCTTGTCGGAATCGTCTGTCTGTCCATCTGTCACGCTTTATTAATATATGGGGTAAAGTGGACCGGTCCATTTTGTCCCCGATCAGATTTGCCCCTGGTCCATTTGACCCTCAGTCTATTTTGCATGAAATATTTAGTCTTTATTTTTAAGTTAAATACGGTCAAGAAAGTTAAGTTTTAAATGTTTAGCTGCTCATGTAAAATGGCGAGCTATTTCCAACGTTTACAACGTTTTATTATTAAATCTTTTACTATGTCCCAAAGTGGATCCTGTGTAAACAAACTTTTTCAATTTAAAAATTGTAAACATTAAAATAAAGAATATGCTAGAATATCCCTTTTTAGTTCATCGTAACTGATATTACCTGAACATTTGTGCCACATTTGTGTCAAATTTCAAGATACGCCCAATTTCATCCAAAGCTGTTTTAGACAAGGAATCTTTCCAACAGGAGTAAAATTGAACTAAATTTTTATGGGTTGGAATTTTAGCAAAGTTTTGAATTTCCCGAACTGCGTCCTCATCCGCTGCTGCCACTTTAACAGCATATCTTTTTTCTTGCAATATATGCATGCACTCAATTACAGCTCCAAATGAGCCTGTGCCCAAAAGTCGGGAGATTTGATAATCCTGTAACAACCTTGAAGCTATTTTAAAGCACAAAATTTGAAATTATTTATCTAGTACAACAAATAAGTTTATCAAACTTAATTGTAATTTACTTACTCATTTCTAACTTAATCAATTAAGGGCGAGAGCTCTGTAACTGAATAATTTTTGGTTTGCAGACTAAAAATTAATTCAACTCAACCGGCTGCAGTATTGTTAATTTTTTTATGAGATTATTTTGGCTATCAGCAAATTTATTCATTTATTAATTCTGTCTATTAACGAGATTATTCTTATCATAAATACACATATAGCTCATGAAGAAGGGGCATGCATATAGAGATACTGTATTAATTGCATTCCTTATCAAAGTTTGTTATACAACTAGAAATAAGAAATGTCAATTTTTGAGAATTCATAGGCATCTTAACCCTCTCGAATTTTAAAATGAAACATCACTATGAAGCTGAATATTTCTTTGTGGTTTTTAATATTCTTTTCTGTTTGTATTTTCTTGTGTGTAGTTAAACCAAGTGATTGAAAAACTAAGCAAAAATGAGATTTTGAAATTTTAAAATAAACGAAAAATTGGATAAAAAGGCTAACGCGGATTGACGGACGGACAGACATGACCAAAGCAATAGCATCCCATCTATGGCTAACTAATAACTACTAGAAAACCTTTCCTTTTTCCACACAAGTCGTTTCATGTTTTTGTTCCATAAACTACTCTAACGTTTCGTGAACAATTATTTCATTGGATCTCGCCCGGTTCCAAAAAGATAAAATTTATTTGATAATGCGAGTAAGTATTTATAAAGGGGCCACATGCCCGTCACCTAAAATCCCGATTTGAAGTCTGATTAGTTATTTTACGTTGGTACTCGTGTGGTTGTTAAAAAAATAGACCTCATTCAATTTTTGGATGCGTGGATTGGGTGGGAGCTGGGGGGCGTGGTTGCTCATTTATTGAATTTGTTGGGAAAGTGCTCTCAATGGTCCCACCGTTATTCCTACAGTTTCCGACCGAATTGGACGAAAATTCAGATTCTTGATCATTAAACCCTTCCGGAGGGCCTTTTTTCTCATTTTTTCCAAAAAAGGTCATGGGGCCTAGAAAACGGTCATCAAATTTAGGCTAAATTACAATTATTTTGTATTGGGTTTTGGACTGATAATTAGCATTTTTCTTGAATCTAAACCTGGATTGAAAGTTTAAAACTTTATTTGAGTGTCCTCGATGACAATTTTATGACTATGGCGCTGTCAAGCGGTCATAAAATTCAAAAAAAGTAGGAGGGGCGACACTTGTAGTATTTTATTACAGTCTCATATTACCCCAATGTTTGGGGCATCAATAGAAAGGTCTTTTCATGCAGAAAAAGAATATGTATGGTTTGTAGGGTCCAAAGTCAAGGGGCAACGTTTTATGAAATTATAAAGCTCGTTTTGCTAAATTACAGCATATTGGAGTTAGAAAAGGAGTGCACTCGAGCTTTATAGGTGACGAGCTTGTTGCCCCTTTATAAATACTTACTCAAATACCAATTTTTAAGAGATTTTTAAGCATCATCTTCAGTTGACCGGTCAGAGGTCATCCGACCAGATTTTCCAAAAAGCAAAAAAATGCCTGTTTTTGGAATATTCTTATAATATCCTGTTCCAAGTTTGGGGCAAATCGGTCTAAAATTGTCCCCAGGAAAAATGGGACCACTGAAACTCAAAATCTAAGAAACTCCCCCAAAACCATGCCCACAGAAATTTTTCACAACCAAAAAAAGTCCATTTCTTGCGTCCCGAGGATGACCTCGAATTGGGGAAAATACAATTAGGTCAATTCGCTAGTTTCGGCTGCAATCGTTTACATGATTTAAGAAAAGTAACTAATTAACGACCTTAAATGGTATTTTTGATTTAAAATCAACCTTTTTTTGTGATTTCTGATCTTAAATATTTTGAGAAATATGGACTCTTTGGGCTATTTAAAGCCTGGGATAATATTTTTTAAGTTTACCGTTCCTGCCTGAGCTAAGCGACAAAAATATGCTATATCTATAATCTGAACTCTCCCTCTGTATATAAATTAGTGTAGGCACTTCTTTGATCACAATTTGTTTTCCAAAATTTTCAGGGTTTGAAAACATTCCAATTGGGCTTCCAGAAATTTTGATTTCTGGATATAGTCCAAAGAGGGATCATACAAATTTTACTGAAATGGCCCCAGCTTACACGGATGTGCGTTATGCTTTTAATTTGAATATTTAGATGCTAACAGGAAATATTAATTTCAGCTGTTTTCGGTATTTTATTTCAAAGCACCGGTGCTCGAAAAGGCTAAAAAGAGAATATCCATGCTACCAAATTTTAAGACGTACCTCTATTCATTCGAATATTTAAACGGGTAAGTAAAAAATAGTATTAAATATTTGCATGAACTTTTATATTTAGTTGAATTTATCAAATCCTTCCATCCTCTGATTTCCATTGTTGTGATGAGAATTTTAACGGGTATGAGGACTCAAAAAATTAAAACTTTACAGTTTTTTATAAAATGAAGCCGATATATTTCGACAAACTTGCTTTGTCTTCTTCAGGGCTAATAATATATATTAATATATATATTTTATATTTAGTTTTTTTTTCTTTGACAAATAATTATTATCTTTAGTGGTGAATAATAAAACATTAGAATTAGTTTGTGGCCCTAAAACAAGTTTTAATTTTATTAGCTCGCCAAACGTGGAGACCTATTGCTCTCTTCGAAGCCGTCCGTCTGTTTGTCTGTCACGCTTCAATCCTATATGGGACAAAGTGGACCGGTTTAATTTGCCCCCGGTCCACTTTGTCCTTGGTCCGTTTTGCCCCGGTCCGTTTTGCCTCAGAGACATTTTGGGTTTAAAGCTAGTTTTAGCTTCAATATTAATTTTTTGGAGTCTTAAGCTTTCGTCATGCAAGTAAAATAAGGTCAAGAAAGTAAAGTCTGTTAAATTAAATTAAGCGTTTAAAGCTTAGAATTTAGGATAAAAGGGCGAGCTATTTCCAACGTTTACAAACTTTAATAATTATAGAACGAGATATACATGAATTATGTAAATTTTCCTTGAACTCTTCTTTCATGTGTTCAGTACATATTAACATTTTTTTTCCAGAGCCCACAGCTTTCAAGTGGAAATGGGCAGAAGGGAGGAAGTTCCAGCTGGTATTTTGCATATTAAATTTTATTTATTAATCACTAATTTTAAATATAAGAAAGAATATTTTAATAATTTTTTTATAGGCGTCTTCCACGGCGACGACCTTTATTATTTATTTGCTCTAGATGACCTTGAAGAAGGTGTTGAAACCGAAGTGAGCAATAACATGCTGGATATTTTCATGGGATTTATAACGATGGGGTAATATTTATAAATATCTTTTAATTTCTAAATTGTGTTGCTTATGGTTTAATTGATTGTTTTGACTTTTAAAAAAGTTTGTTTATAAACATTTTCACTTTCAGTTTAATTATTGAGCCACTTAATGCCATGTTAGAAAAAGTTTCATTTGATTGTTCAGATCAATTTTAAATTATAAATATTTATTTTCATGAGATCAAAATACAATTGAGATTGAATATGAAATTATATTTTAAGACCATTTATAATGCCGTATTTTTATTTCAAAATCCTATTTTTGCTGAATAAATTTCAATTTATTCTCTCTTTAATTTTTTGTATCTTTAAAATGATAAATAAAAACAATTTTTTGCTTTAGAGAATAGATTTTTTAACTAAAATAATTTTAAAAGTATCTGGTAATATAGACAACCACGTCTCTGCGCTCATTTAAAAAGCGAATATAATTTTATCTATTTTCAGTGACCCAACAAAGTTTCTTTCATCCGAAATAAAAATGGATTGGCCGAGTGTGAGCGAAGACAGTTTTCCATATCTTGAGATAACAGCAGAGTTGAGGGTAAAAGCGGATTTTAGAGACACATTTCATGCATTGGAAGAGCAACCGGAAAATGATAAAGATGAAGATGATTTGGTGGATTCGTCAGATGATTACGAGCAAGAGGAAAGTGACGAGTATAATTAGAGATTGTTAGAAACTGACTTTAAAAATTATTCCCTTTTACCTTTAGATTTATAATAAAAGAGAATTGACCACAATTAGATTGTTTATGCCGAAATTTGTGCTTAAAAAAGGGAAATAAATTAAATACAGCTGAAAATTGAGAAATGTGCCTCTATATAATTTAAAATTTATCAATTTATTTGTGTTTTCCTTGCAACTTCCACTCGAACCACAATAAATGAATGCGATTGTAATCCAATTTAATTAATTGTTCTCATAATGTAGTTTGAAATTCTTTCAGATAAATTAATATGAGGGCAAATAACAATTTTGCTTTTGCTAACTCATCCAGTAAGTAGACCCAATGGACAAGCAATTTTTATTTAACTCACTACTTGTAATTTTTAAGAAAGTTTTTTTAAGTAATTAAAATAATTGACAATTATTGATAACGGTTAAAATGCACACAAAAATAATTTATCCACACTACAATTTAGTTTGTGTTTAACAAGCTTTTGATAAAGATGAAAACTATCTGTCTGCTAACAATTTTGTGGGCACATTTTTCCACAAAAATAGTTGGAGCTAATTTGAGAAATTCTTTTCTTCAAACAATTAAGAAACTGCGTAACTTAAAGGGTAAACTACTTTAAATAAATTGTAAATTATTGAATAATCAAAATTGTTTGATACCTAAATACCTTTATCTAAATTTCCAATTTTTATTATTTTTTCCCACGGCAACTTGATTTGCCAATTAGATTTCATTTTAAAATAGACGCTTATTTGAAAACTAAATTCAAAATGAAAGAAATGTTGACCTTCGAAAAATTTAGCGGTTTTTGGTATTTACGATTAGTATAGATTTATAGTTCAAATGCTTTAAATGCCACGATATCATTACAATATTCAAAAGAATTAAAATTTGAAAATTACCACATTTGAAATTAAATTCACGTGACAGTACAAACATCATCTTTGGAAAACTTTTTTGAAATTTTTGATAATGTGAGACATTTGGTAACTTATGAAAATCTATTTCTTGACCTTTGTGTCCCTGGCTTGGAAAGAATAAAACTCTATCAATTTAAAGGCGCCGCTTGACAGCTCAATTCAGTTAAATGAAATTAACTTCTCTGGTTTGTAAAAATTCGAAAGTTATTTTTGACAAGCTTTGGATGATATTTCTAGGGAAAGGTCCCATTAGCATCATATCCAATCAAGAATATTAGAGGCTTGATCAACTTGCCCACTACATTCATTGGTATTTCAAGAAATACAACACTTTTGAATTAAAATGGGAAATAGAAAATATTGTGAATGGCAAGGAATAATTAGTTTATATTGTTATTGATTGGTTCTATAAGGTGATATGAATGTGCATCCGAAAATAAGTGCATTCAGTTGTCTCAATTTTTGAGTGAGAGAGAGCAATTTATTTTACTTCTTAACAAGTCAAAGGCAAAGTAACAAGTCCAGATCTTTTCATAATTTTAGAAGGAAGGGAGTCAACAGATCCCTCCTGCAGAATTCTCCAGCTGTCGTGCTGAGATCTGGGAAGGGTCAAGGGTCAGTCTCTTTCTCAGAGATTGACTCTGAGACATAAAAATGTGCAATGCTCAGATTGCAGAGATTAGAGAGGAAATGAGGATTTATGTACGGGGTGGCCCAGATGGTCACAATATGCTAAAATGCAGTTTGAAACACGTTTTAAAGGTTACAACTTTTATTGTAATTTGCAATATTTGCCAAAACAATGTTAATTTCCGGTAAAACTTAATATACAATGTACACAATAAGTGAGTGCACCCCACAAAAAACGGCTTTCTGAAAAAAACGGTCCAACCCACGTCTACAAAATTTTGTACCTGATAACTTTAGGCAGATTGATAAAGTCATTCGGCATTAGACATACGGCATCGGCATTAGCCGAATTTTTAGGTCAACGCCAGGCCATGAGATAAAAATTCGCCGAAAAACTGGAAATTTTAACTTTTTGGGTAATTTTTTCAGCTTCCAAATATTTTTAATTAGTTAACCCAAACCTTTTAGCGAATAATGATGTATTGAACAATGCCATACAATTTTTTTGCGCCCATCACTTCTAAACGGCTTTACGGATTTTTCTCGTCTCCAAACTTCGCCATTATATTTGGTAATAACTGTGCAAAATTTGGAAATGATTGCAAAAGCCGTTTGTGCCTTATCTTGTCCCAGACAGACAGACAGACGGGCACGGTTGTTACATAAGCGCTGACTCGTTCTAAAAATATAGAAGGTTTAATTTATAAAATGTCCGGGAATTGTATATCGCTCAAACATGCTCCAAAATCGATTTAAAATAATATCTCTTGAATTTTAGAACAGTACTTTTATGGATCTGATATTTTCAGTTATCTACCTTATAAAATGCCACCTCTCTCTGTGACTTTCTTTGTCCGTGACGCTCTTCTGCGCATGCGCGAACTTAAATGGGTTGAAGAGTAAGAATTCATAGAAGCGCCTGAAGTTGGACCACCTAAAGTTAAAATTTTAATTAAACTTGTTATTTTCTCAATTATTTTGACGAGTCATTACAAAAAAATCCCATGTTAGATTTTTAAGTTGGCTGCTTGGCTGTATGCCAAGGGGCGTGGTTTCAGAATTTGTTAGGAAAGTGGTCTGAAAGGTCCCACGTTCTTGACGACGTTTTCCAACCAATATGGCTGAAAATTTTTACAAGTCATTTCAAAAGCCTACCCATAGTGTGAAATTTGACCAATTTTTTGGCCGAAATTCTGA
>JAQIXN010002748.1:0-10289 GCA_034698145.1 Proisotoma minuta | reverse complement strand
GGGGGTCTAAACGCATACTTAGGCTTCGCTGGTGACCATGATCGTGACCATGGTACCTTTGTCTCACCTAAGAAAAAGAGCAGATGAATTCATTTAATAAGTGGTTTTATTTGTTTTTATTAAATAAAGCAAATCAATCCCTACTACCAGTTTTTGTGAAGAAATTAAGAAATGGGTGAAGGAAATATCTTTTATCTGCCAAAAAGAATAGAGGATATAATCAGAGACATTTCATAAAAAAAATTGGACAAAGGCTTTGGCTTAAATAGTGATGTACGCATATTTGCTGTAAACTAAGAGTAAAAAGCAAAGGTCTGGCAGGATTCCCAAATAGATTCCTTTTTTTTTTACATTGTTTCACATTCTTCCTCAATCTGTAGATTGGGCCAAAGACAAACATTTAAATTGTCCTTTCTTTTTGATCTGTCCCACATAACTATTATATTGAGATACTGGAAGCTAATGGAGTTTGACACTTAAATTTAATGAGGAAGAAGAGGTGAAATGAAAGGCTTTTGATTCAATACCCTCTTGTTTTCTCTTTAAAAAGCGACTTGGCGTAATTTTACAGATAAACTCAAAATTTGTACCATTTTTAAGCTCATTAAAACATTATTATATAAAACCCACTCACATGAGAAAGGCAGAACTTTGCTGGCTTTTAATCATAATCTCTCAAATTACATTCGCTAATGCATTTTAGCCTTCTAAATTTTTCCTTCGTATAAGAAGTTAAGTTACATTTTATTTAGGCATTTTAAATCAATGTGTGTTTTTATTCCTCAAACGCTAAAAAATCTGAATTGGTCCATAAACTTTAATTGTAATCAGAGCTTGCTAGATTTTTGCGGTAGACTTTAATAAGATGTCACTTATTGGAATGTATATAAAAATATCTTATTCCACTATTTGACATTCTGATTGTCATAAATTCCACCTCTATTGTGGTCAAATTTTGGTCGCTGTTTGATCATTCATGCACTTAATTTCTAGTTTTATTTTGTAGGTATGTACGCATGTAGTATTTATTGTAGTAATACAGGGATTTGGATGAGATAGCAAAGTTGCATCAGCTCCATAAAACATTTTTAGAAGCTTTTCAGCCACTGCATTTGTGATTGACATGACGTGTCGCCTGGTTTGAATTACCTGTCTCTGTCATTCAGTCAGGGGATAAAACTGAGCAGTATTTTGTCTCTGCCAAGGTTTTGATTACACCATAAGTGTGTACTTTAGAACAATTAGAACTTTACAATATAAAATTCTATCTCACTAACAATTTTTAGGTGCAAATGTTTGCATATGCTTTTCTATTCCTATAAATAGACCAAAAAGTAGAATGCATACACCAGTCAATAGAATTGTATGTTAGTAATATCAAACATGAATGTAGGTATAAGATGCAAAAAATATATGTAAGACGTGTTATTCTCTTGAATAATCTCTCAAAAGTTTGATAACCTTTCACTTTCCACTTTTCATCAATTTCTCTTCATCCACTCTAATCCTTCTGTTTGACGGATCCGTTTGTTATGACAGTTAAATCCAATCAGATCTTTCCAACCCGAAAATAACTAGAGCTCAAAGGAACTTGTTGTAATGATTATCGTTATGAGTCTGCTGTTAGTGATGGCGCAACTTTAGCCCTCATACTCAGTCATGATTGCTTTAGCTTTATTTGTAATTTGCTCTTTTCAAATTAGTCATATTATATACCAACAATGGCTCGTCCAATCCAATTTTTCTTCTGTATATATGCAATTTCTTATTTCTGAATCTCTTGAGGAAAATGATAATAATTCGGGATAAATGGTATTCTCAGTCAGTAGCCGTTATGTTTGTTATAAGAGCCGTACGATGCATTTTGTTTGAGTTTGTGTGTCCACTATTAGGGCAATATCATTGTAGAACTGTCAACTCTACCATTAAGGAATTAGGTAGGATTAGTGCAATTCTACACGAAAAACGACCATAACAGTAATATGATGAGGAGGCAGTTGCTGACATTGCCAAAATCTAGGAAATGTTATTATTGAAGTTTTGCGTTGACGTTGTTGGCAAGAAGAAAGAGTTAGAGCATTAGTCTGTGCAATAATTATCTTGGTTGCTGTAATTATCGTTATGTTAATTGTAATTGCAGGTTTTTCCCTTCGTGATGGTGATTCCCATTCTTCCTTTGGACAGCAGCAGCAAAGCAACGTTGGAACTTCCAGTCCGTACTTGGAGCCTATTAAATACAACACGAGCGTGTTTTCGGGACAAACGGCATATTTGCCATGTGTCGTGAAAAATTTACAGGACAAAACTGTTAGTTGATTCCCCTCAATTATTATTTCCTTCCCTTTTAAAGCTCAAATCCGTTTATGCTTTCTATCATCGTAAATTTAGCATCTCTATTTTGCTTTGGTTTTGGTACTCGCCCAAAACCCAGCAAAAGCTGCTTCATTTTTTTGTCACGAGTTTCTCACACTTCATCTTTCCCCTACACACTTTTTCTCCATCAACAGTAGTGAAACCAGCCAACATCTCAATTTGGTGAAGTGAAGCACGACGTTTTAATGCTTAAACGCCTTTAGGAAGAAAAAAAAATCCTCCAGCTACACTCTAGTTAAGAGGATAATGTGTATTGAACATATAAGGGAAATGCATAAGGGAAAACTTAAAAATTCGGAGATGCATTAAATATTGAAATATGGAATTTCCTTTGGCGATAAGAAATAATACATACACACACATAGCTCAATTAGCGGCTGTCAGACAGGCTGACAAATTCATGTAAAATTTATTATTCCCATTGGAATGCACAAGTTTTTCAACAACTTACTGATAATTTGTAAATGGGTAACAAGCTTCTAAAATCTATTAAAATGTAGGAAAGCATGACAGTTTCTTTTCGTCATTGCATGGACCCAGTTTCATATTGATTAATTGATTCCAACATTTCATGTAATAAATAAATGGGCCATGTTTGCATGTTCCTGACAAAACGGGATAAACCTTTTTCCTTGCCTGGTGGGTAAATTAATAAATAATTATGCATCATCATCTCAGGCAATTTATAATTGAAATATAACAAAGCAAAGAAGAAAAACCACGTAAACTTTGACCCAATCCGAGAGTCGAATTTCAATCAGTACACCAACAACAATGTGTATATACATAAACTACAATAGGTTGAGTTCACAGAGACTAAAAAGATGATGAGAGTGCTCCCAATGCCTGGGGTGTCATAATCAGCCCAAGAGCAATTAATAAGGCCCAGTTACCAAAGTCTTCCATAATGTGATAAAGTGGACGAGGAATGAGGTATTGATGGAAATTGAATTGAACAGCGAATAGTCGACCTTGGACCTCATACCTTTAACCAGTGCTCTAATCATTGAATTCGATACAACTAAAGTACAGCCTGGCTCATTAATCATAAAACTTGACAACGGAAGGAGTGGATTTATTCATTACGATCAAAGATACCATCATCATCCCGAAAACTTTTTCATACGCACAGTTTTTCAATTAGCTAGTACAAACTAAACTTTCACCCAAATATTGAGATCGGCTCTTTCGTCTAAATTTCATACAAATTAACACTAATATTTTGGTTGCAATACACAAAGAAGCCAATGAATAGAAACCTAATTAAAGAAACCGAATCAATGTGACGGATATCACTTTCCATTGGAAGAAAATACTCCCACCTTATAAAATGTTATATATATAATTACAATTAAACGTGATGCTAATTAGTAAACTTACAAAAACAGAATAAGTCGCAGAAACCCATCTTTACAATTGATTTTTAACTAAAAGAAGTATATAATGGCTTATTTGCATTTAAATTACACCGCACCTTTGTAGAAAATGCAGATTATCCGTTTCGGCAGTGTTTCATTCGATCCCTATGTATATTTATTCTGAAAACGTGATCTGTGAAACAATTGAGATAGCGAAAATGTTTTAAATTACCCCAATTAGATGTAATTTTCAATCAACAAAAACATGTCGTTATAAAAATGAGACAATCTCATATTTCCCTCTTCTCATAAATATTTCAGCTTTGTCAAATAAAACTAATCTACTCATATATATGCATGAGACATGAATGAAATAAGTAGCAATTGCTTCACACCACTTATCTTCAATGCTTATTATTTTTCGTCAATCAAAAGCCTCGTGGCAATCATGCTCTCTGGTCATAATATTTGGGAAAAAATTGCTCAATTTGATCAAATGAATGGTTACTTTGAGTAAGTTTTGATGCCTGGAGAAACTAAGGAAGAAATAATAAAGAGTTTATGATTGGGCTGAGGAGGTGGGAGGAACTGGATATTTGTGGAAAAGAAAAGATAGTGACTTGAGAAGAATCCTCGATTTATTTTGGCCGATGCGATAGCCTTTCCGTTAATTCCCCAGCGTCTTATTTCCAATTGACATCCCGCTTTCTTTTCAGAGGAACAAATGACGATGGGCTAATACCATGAAATATTTCGACACTTCTACCATCCCCAAGTTAGCAATGTCGCGTTCTTTTTTCTTGTCCTCTCCATTTCTTTTACTGATGGGGTCCTTCAAGAGCAAAGTAAAGAATAAGTACGATTTGGTCCAACAACTAACTTGTGAGTTGTGAGATTTTATTTTCATCAGTAAAAGTCACAACCTCCCAGTTATTTCTCACATGCTACTCAAGCAACCCAGAATCCCAAAGGATGGTTTTCGACTAATGTTTTCCATGTCCGATTGACCTCTTTCCTAACTTTTTCTGGCTTTTCCAAGACACGCAAAGAATTTGATAAATTTTCCTCTATATCCACAAAATGGTATTGGTTCTAGTGTCATTCTAGAATAGTTATATTTTTAATTGGATCGTTCTAGATTTTTTTGGGGACTAACCTTCAAAGTTTTTATTGTACCTACGACACGTTCTTTCTTCGATGACTTTCTCCCACGAAACAAACGGAAGAACTATTACTATACTGCACCGTGCACTGTTGTGATGTGTTTTTACAACGGGTTACACTTTACGTCACCTCAATCAATTTCAGTCATATTCATAGTTCTATATAAGTACTTGCATATTTCGACAAGTTGCAACCAAAGTTGTTTTGCGAAACTTTCTTTGTAAAAGTTCGCTTTGGGACTTGTCCATGATATTTATCCAAGAAATATATCCGTTGGTTTAGCATTTGTGCCATATTGTTTTAGGGTTGAAACAAATTGCCGACTTTCAATTGTAAAAATTTAAGAGGAAAGGAAAGCTGCATAAACAAAAATGTTCCAAGTACTTACTAATTTTACAGTTTGCAGCTGCTTGAATCTTTTTGCAAATTCGTAAAAATGATGTATCATATCCAAGTCATCAGCTTTGTGTTGTAACTTTATTTATTGCTCTTTTAAATTTTAAAGGCTCTTCTGAAATGTTCCTTGTAATATCATATAGCAATATATGGTACTACAAAAAATATGATTTTACGTTTCTGTCTCTGTCAAATACTGATAGTATTTTTATTATTTTACTAGGTTTCTTGGATCAGACGATCAGATTTACAAATCATTAGCTCTGGAAATCAAGTATTTTCGTCGGACAAACGTTTTTTCTTACTACGAGAAGGCAAATTACTAAATTCATGGACTCTTAAAATAACATCTGTACGATTAAAAGATCAAGGTTCATATGAATGTCAAATCAATACTGAACCGAAAATGACTGCTTTGATTCATCTGATTGTTATTGGTAAGAGAATCTTGATAAATTTTAAAGATGAACATAAAATATGAAGATTGAAGAAATTTTTTGAATTTTTAGGATCGCCACAAGATGACCAAAGTCGGGGAGCATTAGCGTTGGGAATGTTGGATTCACCTCACCATCAAAAAGACGATCATAGATCGAATGGTGAGACATTTATTTCTTTGCAAGGTCTGTAAATGACAATATGTTATACAACACAATGCTTTGATTAGAGTCCTCAGCAAGGACTAAAGATAAATTGTGACAAGTTCTCATTTGAAAGGAGAAAGCTTTGAGTTTGTATGATTTTATTCCCTTGGTATGGATATCTTTGCATTTCTCGCTCTGTTGAATTAATTATTCAACACTCTCTTGAGATGGATTCTAAAATCGTATTGCAAATGAAATAATCTCAATCTAAGCCTGAAGCAAAGTTTATGTAGTTTGAGCTTGACTTAAGCCTCTTGAGACGAAACTATCTTGCATTACCTGGAATAGTCTGTTATTGACTTAGCAAACTAAAAGTAGTACAAAACTATATAGAAGAAGCCCTTAAGCCTTGATTTGACTTGACAGAGTTCATATATTCAAATAAATCATTGTGCCACAAGTGTTATAGCTCGTCTGTAACTTATCCGTAAATAGTTTAATGTATGTATAGGGTCACATTATATTACCCACTTATATCACTAATTTAAGGATTATTTAAATCATACATCAACAGTTTTTTTTAAACAAACTTTTGAAACTTTTTTTTTCATGGATGTTTAGTTGCTTACAAGTACTCGAACTAGAAGAAAATGTAGACTTTTAATTCAGCTGCCCTATCTGGCATGTTTTCAATAATTGAAGAATATTGAGGATAGAAATTTAAACGATGGGAAATCAGCATGTGGGCTACGCTATAAAATATGGATGGATATCCTTTGCAACTCTGGGAATTAGTGAAAGAGTGGTAGTGATGCGGAAGGGGAGATTTACTTCAAATTTGCAGAACACGGTCGCAAGATTGGTTTCGTCTTAATTTGCATGTATTAAGAATCTCAAAGTCTCAAGAGTCTATAATTAATATACAACAGTTACCACTCAAGCATTATAGAAAATTTTATGTAATACCTAAAAGTAAAGAATAAGGGCCTGACAGTGGTCTGATTATTAATTCATACACCTCCAATCAATACAATACAATTTGTGATCTCTAACCACGTCCTACAAGATTCTGGTCCCGTTATTAGTTTGATTTAATTATAAAAGAACGCCTGTTGTGTTTGGCATTGTGGAGAAAGCAGCTCGTTTGCTCATGATATTAAAGCATTGAACCGAGCTAGTGCTGTCTTCTCTATTGACTCTTCCCCCATTTATACTTTCTCTTCACAAATTTCAGTAAACCAACAATCTCGTCTTGTACAAAACTTAATTCCATTTCCAGCATATTACAAGCCACCACTAATGCCAATTTAGAAAGCATGTCCTTTGAATCTGAAACGAGGATTGAGAGATTGCTTTATACATCTTTTGTTGAAGGTTATATATGTGGGAGCAGATGTGTTTCAGTTTATCTTCTAGAAAAGCTCATTTACAATTGAAAGTTATCAATTTCATCATCTCTTCCTTCTCTATGATTTCAGGTTACGAAGCAAAAATCTTGGGACAATCTTTAATAGAATTGGAACGAGGACAACTTGCAAATTTCACCTGCATAATTTCTCACGGCGTTTCATTTCCCCCACCAAATGTTACCTGGTTTTTTAATGATGTGCCTATACAGAAAGCAAAAGAGGGTTTTAGCATCGACACTGAAAAATCCCTCTTCAAAACAGTCTCCACACTAGTCATTCTCAAAGTTGACAAGATTAAAGATGAAGGAAAGTTCACTTGTGGTGGTTTGTCCATCTATCCGAACTCCGTTGTGCTCAAAATTGGGCCTCATAATCATCGTAAGTATACATTTTACCATCTCACTGAATCACAGATGAACCCAAAATTTACATTCAATTATTACTAACGAATGCGAGGCTGGAAAGGTTGGGAATGTTTTAGTAATTTGATTTGGGCGTGACAGTAGAAATAGACCAGAAACAATGGAGGGAACAATGAAATTATGTAAGTGTCTTTCATATAGGATAATTCGTCCCTAGCTGTTAGAGAAAACAGTGTGGTGCGGGTTAGTTACTTGGCGGCTGTTCAAAGGGAAGCAGATTCATAAGGGTGACCCCAGGGAACCTCCGAAATAATTTAATAATGTTTGTCCCATTCCTTCACATCCACGCATCTGTACCCCATACATCTCATCTCATGCCCATGCCCTCAAATTCTCTATTTCTAATGCTTTTTCTTGAATGATGATGCGGTAAATGCGTACAATTATTTGGAATGTGGGAGTATCGAAGATTTCGAATTTCCGGTGCAATGCATTACATTACATATATACATTGCAATGCAGGCAGAGTGTCATTTACACACCATCGAACCGATCCAATTGTCAATGCACCCCACAAGAGAACAATGTATGTATGAAAGAATCCTGTTGCAATATCTATATTACTTCATGTCCTTTTCCCCTCCAAACAAAATATATTGGCTTGGTTGACCTGGGTTAGTAGTTGATTTCACACCGACACCACAACCGAAATAGATGTGGGGACACCAAGAAAACCAAACTCATTTTTCCCCTTGTGCCCAAATTCCGTATAAGAAAACCGAAATAAAATTGTTCACTCGGATTCAAGATGAATTTCTAAGAATACTGAATTTGATAGCATTGGTAATAAATGGACTTGCTTAAGAGTGCGTAAAGCAAAGTAGCCTAGTGTCTGTATTCTTTCAGGCTAATCTTGAGACACTTCAACTCCAATCCAGTTTAGCCCCCTTTGGATATAAATTGCGTTGACTTTGGAGGGGACTAAAATAATGGTCTTGCCATGGCTGCTTTGGTTTAGTATCGACATTCTCCTTAACATTGAAATAAATATATTCTTAGTCAGTGTCAACGAACAGCAGCTGAACAACCAGAAGAATATAAATACATGTTTATTGAGCTACTTACCGATGAAACCAGAAAAGAAACCAAAGATGAATACGAAAAAAAAACATTTCCTCTGCGAGTCATTATGTTTCCCTTGTTAGAATTCCACCACTGCCAGAGATGAATTATTGATTTCACAGCAACTTAAACTGGATTGTATAAAATACATATTATCGGAGATTACTACATTTTTATATCCGGTTTGTAAGTAGATTGTGACAGAAGAAAGTGGAGGGGCTGGATTATGTCCAACATTATCTCCTAGCCCATTGTTTATTTCCCTTTAATGGCTTCCAGAGGACCAATAATTTCATGCACTTATTGAATCATTTGACACTCCTTGTCCTAAGCCCTTGATAATAAATTAAATTTCTTCCCCTATTCACAAACCTTGCTCATTGTGCATGACAATTAAAATTCATTTAGAATAAAAGGAGACATTGTGTAAACCCAGAAGTGTCTTATTTTTAGCTAATTGAAATTTTATGACATTCTACGTAGTTTCTAGTAATGATTTTTTTTCCAGACATTCATACTCTAAAATATTCTTGTTTTTTTTACTATTCAAAATATGACACTTGCAGCATCTTATACAAGTAAAACAGTTTGGCCTTATAGTTGCTTATAATTTTTAACTTGTCAATTTCAGATTCCTCAAATTCCAGGTGGAAAGATTTTTCGTCTTCGTCAACCCCAGACTCTATTCCTGCTTTGATTATCTTTACACACTTATTATTGACAGTGTATGTAGCAGCATTTATGAATGTGGGATGAGATTTATCTCAAATTGCCCCATCACTGACGAAATAGCTTTCCTTTTCAGTATTAATTGGTTATCAAGTTAATAACCAACGATATATGCATTCCAAAATAATTAATACAAGAGTCTATAGTTTTATCAATTTTTATTTCACATGGGAGACGACAATACAAAAATGAATATGTAGGTTTATAACGCGAAAGAGTTGTATGCATGTAAAGGAAGTAAAATATAGTCTCAACTTAAGCATCACATCCTTACAATTTGGATGAAAATTCGTTTAACATTCCAAAATACTTATTTTGGAATAAGGAATGAAAAAATAATATATAAAAAGAAAAATTAATAGCTCCTACAATAGAGGAACATAAATGTTATCTACTACCCTTATTGATCTTTAATGTTAAATAATTATTATATATATTTCTTATACACATTGATTATTAGCTTGTAAATATTTTATATTTACCCGGACTTTTACCATGATTAACCTTACACACTTGATGATTACGTTAAATACATTAATTTTATCTATGTAGGGCAATGATACTTTAATACTTAGTCTAAATACGTTAAATTGAATCGGCCAACGGATATTATGTATGTAATGCCTGCATACATTTCAACATTTCATAAATACTCAGGTTAATCCTATGCAGAGTAAAATTCTATAAATAATTATATAACCTGTGATTTGGTCAGGTGTAATTCTATAATATGCCTGGCCTATGCAATTTTCAAATGAAAGAACTACAAATTGTTAATAAATATTGCGCGTA
>JAQIXN010002747.1:0-10293 GCA_034698145.1 Proisotoma minuta | reverse complement strand
GCCCCCCTCCACGACCACGCCCCCCGCATCAAAATCACACTCGACTTTCCTCAAAAGACAGGCCTCAAAGGCCACTTCGTATTTCACAGGCTTCATTTCCTTATCAAAAATATTGCAGTCGAATTTCTTGCTCCCATTATTAAAGTGCAAATAAATCAAATCATTTTCCGGAATTTCGCACTTTTTCAGCGTTTTCTTCAAATGCGTTAAATGAGGCGACACTTTGGCTATTTTTGAGTCTTCGCCTTCAATCGCGTAGAAACCGATGAGCGAGAGACCGCCTAAGGTTTTTTTTTTAGAAAAAAAATAATATTTTTTTTGGTTACCTGGCAACATCCTCAGCAGCTGCTTGACGTGATGGGAGATTAAAGAAGGCCTCAGATTTTCCATGGTGATTGCTTCCTCGTCGGTTGTGGTCGCGAGACAAAGGAGTTTTATGGGGGATTTACCAGAGGGGTACTATGGTTACTATTAGTTTTTGTTTTTTTAAATTGTTTTTTTTTTACCGTTCCTATGAGCAACCCCACCGAGTTGTTGTTGTCGCCATGGATGAGTGAAGATTTTACGGTTGGGTCGATTTGGAGCATTTTTTCTTAGGTCATGGAGAAATAATCACCAAGGTTTTGTTTTGTTGATGTCAACTGACAGTCAAAGGTTTTTGAATTGCGCGCCGTTTCAAGAGAATCGAGAATCCAGAATGCTAATTTTTGCACTTGCTAAAATGTTGAAAAAATAGTGCCAAAAATGATTCAGAATAATTTACGGTATTATGCCAATTTTTGCATGTGCCAATTTATGCCAAAAAATTACAAATGGGCATAAAATATTTTTCGAGCTCCATTAAGTTATGAAATGTGCCAATTTGCAAATATTCCAAAAATAGTGCAAAATTTAGCACGTGCCAATGTGTGCAAAAATTGGCAAATGTGCTAAAATTTGCATTTGCCAAAATTAGCACATGTGCCAATATTAGCAAATTTGCATGTGCCAATATTAGCAAATTTGCATGTGCCAATATTAGCAAATTTGCATGTGCCAAAATTAGCAAATTTGCATGTGCCAATATTAGCAACATTGCAAATATTTGCACGTGCCAATTTGCCAAAATTATGCCAAAATATGCCAAAAACTCCCAAAAAAATACCAAAACTTTACTCAAAAAAATGTACAAAGCATTTTACAAACATAATTTCCATAGAAATTAATTTTAATCCCCCCTGGCCAAGCTGCTGCTCCTCCCCCTCTCATTTAATTCCCCACTACTTCCGGCACTCCCCCTCGCCCTCTTCAAATACTCCTTATCATCAAAAATCTTCTTATCCCCGCCTTGAGGCTTGTACTTTACATTCGCCAAAGATCCGATCCTCGACTCCGCCTTAACAGTCACCTTGGCGACGGGAATCTACAAAAATAGTATTTTAAAAACAAATCACCATGGAAAAAAATACCTTAACCCCCCCGCCCCCAGCAACATGGCCAACGTTGCCAAGGCTGCCAATTCTCGATTTTGCGGATTTGTTAAACTCAAGTTTTTTGCTTTCAATTTTCACCGCCGTCGTTTTTGGTTTGTAGTTGGCGTTGCTTAGGGACCCGATTTTTGAGGTGGCCTAAAAAAAACGTTTAATAAAATTGGAAACCATGGGTAATTTTTTACCTTGGAAACCTGCGGCGACGGCGCCGTGCCGACGACGATTTTGTTCATTGGGAGTTCTATGGAAACAAAAATTTATTTTTAAAATCTTTATATTTTTTCTAACTTTTATCTCCATCGCAACTAGCGCTCGAGCCCGTGGGGGACATGATACTTCTGGGGGTCGAAGACGAACGAATCTTTTTCTTTTCCAGTTTCCCGTGGATTTCTAAAGAAACAATGATATATTTTGTTGTTTCTATGGAAACCACACCCACCCAACTCCTTCAGCTGCATCTCTGCCTTTGTTTCCAAGGAGTTTAGGGCCATAGCGACGGGAGAGTTTAACGAGAGTTTTATACCAGTTGATATGGTATCGTTTTATATATGCTTTTATTGTCTTTTATATGCTTTTATTGATATATGCAATATAGTTGCCAAGAGATATAGTAACCCGGGTAAGACGCAAGTGCAAACTTTATTCAACATTTTTAGCGCGCATGACTTTTGCAAAATGGGCGCCCCGCTTTGGCAAAAAAGCTCTGGCCCTCCAGGTTCTTTTTGCAGGCCTGGAAACGGGAGTTTTAATTGTTTAGCTATTATACTATTTATTTGTTTACCGAACAATTAAAGCACTGGCTGTGGTAATTATTCCCCATGGCTTCCACCCACCGGTCCCCCGCCTCGATCGGGAAGCCGCAGCCGTGGCATTTCGTCGTGAACAGCTCGTTCCAATCTGGTTTTAAATTTTAGAAAAATTAGAAATATTTCCATGACAACCAAAAAAAACCATGGCAACCAAAAAAAAAACCATGACAACCAAAAAAAAATTTAAAAACCCCTACCCCCCTGACAAAAAGCGCCGCCGTCCTCCACAAAAAACGGCTCCTTCCCAAACGCCTTTCCGCACTGCTTGCAGCTGAAACAATCTAAAAAAAAACATTAAAAAACCCCCAAAAACCATGGCAACCCTTACTCGTGTGCCACTCCTTGCCGACGGCCTTCAAACACTCGAATTTGATCCTTTTCCCGCATTTGGCGCAAATGGGCGCAATGTGCGACTCCCAACAAAACTCGCAGTGCAGATTTTGGCCGAGGTCAACGAACCCCACGTCCATTAAATCCCGGGAACACGACGCGCACTTGAAATGCGAGGGGCAAAAGAACTTTGTTGCCGTGGAGATGAAGGGGCCCCTGAAATTATTAATATTAGTTTAATGGAAAAGTGATCACCTGAGGAAAATATAAATACCTAACCTAAGGTTTTCAGAAGCCTAACATACTTAGATTTTTTTCATGGTTACTAACATTACCTAAGAAAATAAGTATAGAAAAAACCCACCTAATCTGCGCGCTGCAGCCGCCACAAACCGCGACGCGCGCGCTCGGCTGGTTTAAAATCCCGCGCGAAAGTCGATTGGCTAAAATATTCGAGCTCGAGCTTTTCCCGCCGCCGCCGAAATTTGAGGCGCTGTTTTTCAGCGGAGTCGAAATTGACTGAAAATTGGGTTTTGCCGATTGCGTTGGCAACGGGGAAAAATTTTGGGGGGAAGTGAAGGGGGCAAATTGTTGAATGTTTTGGGGGTTTTGACTTTGTTGAATATTTTGTTGAAAATCTTTTTGTTGAATATTTTGTTGGTTTTGTTGAATATTTTGTTGAAAACTTGAATTTTGCCCCGCCGAATTTGCTTGTGCCGGCGGCGCCTGCTGCAACAAACTACTAACGGGCATATACGGCACATGCTGCTGCTTGAACTTTGGCGCAGAGCTCGCCAAACCTTCAACTTGCTCCGTCGGCGGCCACAGCACTTTCCCGCTCGTCGAGCTACTTTTCTCAAAACTCGACTCGAAGCTTTCATAGAAACTTGAACTCTGTTGACTTTGTTGAAAGGGCGCAATGCCCGGCGACTTTGGCGCCGTCACGTGGTGCACTTGCGTCGGTTGCTATGGAGTTTTATTAAAAAAATATTTTAAAAAGTTAGTTTTTTTTACGTGAAATCCCGTCGGCGTGACGACGCTGGGGCTCAGCGGCGCGAAATTTTGGTTCAAATTTTGGTTTGGCGCGTAACTGAAGGGTTTCGGGGGCGCGAAATTTGAAGCAGGCGCATTTGGCGCTGCCGAAGGCTCCACGGCAACGGGACTCATCTGCGGCGGCGCCTGTTGCCTAGCAACCAGCTTGGCGTGGATGTCGCAGTACAACTTGTTGTTGATGTTGTAGTAGCCCACGTTTTTGAGGCTCTGCCCGCACGTCGCGCATTCTGAAATGATTTTATTATTATTTTTCTTAGGTGAGTGTTATTTTTCTTAGGCGAGGCAAATATCTTACTAAAACACTCCACGTGCAGCGCGCGATCTTTAATCCGCACAAAGACGCCAATTATCAGTCGCTCGCAGTCCGCGCAAATGTTGGCGCCGGGCGCTAAAGGAGTTGGATTTGGATTTGTTGTTGGCGCGACGACGGGATTTGTAACCGCGCTCTGTTGAATTGGTCGCAGTTGAACTGGCGGGATTTTTATTTCTGAAAAATAATTCTTAGGTGAATATTTTTTCTTAGGGGATGCATAATTTTAATTTTAATGCATACCTCCCCCAACAACCCTCTGCATGGCCGGACTCTGTTGCTCTTGACAACCCTCGTCATCCTTCTCCATCAGCATCTTGTACACTTCGCTGTTTTCATGGTTATACTTTTTTTCGTTCTTTTTGAAGTTGACCCTGCATAAAAAAAATTACCCAATGGCCCACAATTTTTTATGGAGCTCGAGAATTAAAAAATACTGTCCATTTCTCTACTACTCCAAAGCGAATTCATTCGGGAAATCAAAAAAAGAGCTCGGCAGGGGGGTTTGCCCCCTTCTACACGTGAACCTCGCTCTTAGGCGAGCGAGGTTCAAACTTAAAGGTTAAAACTCACCCAATGGCCCCCGTCCCCAAAACTTCCGCCTGCGCGCTCAAAGTTTCGGCTATAGCCGTCTCGCTATAAAGCCCAATCGGCGAGTTGAACTGTTTATTAACGAGACCCCCCTAAGAAAATACATTAGCATATGGCAACCAAATTTGAAAAGCACAAGGACAACAAAAAATCTTGGGTGATGCAGGGAGAAATAAACAAAAACTAACTTTCTCCCACGGCCTCCCCTTAGAATGTTTCAAACTCACTTCCCCGTTGCTATCCACACTCGGTTTCCAAGTGGTGTTGGTCCCCTTGGCAACCACAAATTCCACCCCGTTTCCGCTATTTTTTATCAAATCCTGCGCCGCCTTGTGCGTCAAATTTCCCGCCTCCACGCCGTTGATTTTTACTAGCTGGTCGCCTGGCGACAGGCCGCAAGTTGCGGCGATTGAATTTGCCGTGACCTAAGGAAATTTTTTTTTAAAAAATTTAAAAAAAAAAAATATTACCTTCAAAACGACCAACGGCATCTGAAAATCCCGACCCCCGTGGATCCTAAACCCCCACGGTTGCCCTGGATTGCTCCGATTCAGCTTGAGTGTCGTCATGGCTAACTCTAGTTTCTAACTGGGATGCAAAAAATTTTGCAGAGAGCTGGATTTGGAGCAATCTATTTTTAGATTTGCAGGAGCCAGGGAAAGAATAAAGAATGCAGGAAGTAGAAAGCCCCACCTAAGAAAAATATAAAAAAAACATTTCCAAAAAATACAAATTTCCATGAAAACAAAGAAAACCCCGGCACATGCGCAGGCTAACTGCGGCAGCCTATAGTATTTTTTTTAGGGTGTGTTTCTGCAGTTGTTTCTCCACTCTGGAAGAGAGACCATGACAACGTGAAAAAATAACCGTTGTTGGTTGCTTTAGTATTAGTCGCCATGGCACTCAACGCGACCACGCGCTTCAGCGACAACTACGAACTCAAAGAGGAGCTCGGCAAGTAAGAAAAAAAATAACTAAGGGTAGTATATTTATGTTTTTCTTAGGGGCGCCTTCTCCATCGTCCGCCGCTGCGTCCAAAAATCCACCGGACTCGAATTCGCAGCCAAAATAATCAACACCAAAAAGCTGAGCGCGCGGGATTTTCAAAAATTGGAGCGCGAGGCGCGGATTTGTAGGAAACTCCAACACCCAAATATTGTGCGGCTCCATGACTCCATCCAGGAGGAGAACTTTCACTACTTGGTCTTTGACCTGTAAGTAAAAAACTTTTTCTTAGGTGCGCTTTTTAAAAAGTATTTTTTTTTAGGGTGACGGGCGGCGAGCTATTCGAAGACATTGTGGCGCGGGAGTTTTACTCGGAGGCGGACGCTTCGCACTGCATTCAGCAGATACTGGAGTCGGTTAACCATTGCCATACCAACGGGGTGGTGCATAGGGATCTCAAGCCGGAAAATTTACTTTTGGCGAGCAAAGCGAAGGGGGCGGCGGTTAAGTTGGCGGATTTTGGGCTCGCCATAGAGGTGCAGGGGGAGCAGCAGGCGTGGTTTGGTAATTTGGCGAGCTGTTTTTTTTATTTTTTTTTCTTGGGCTTTTTTTTTCTTAGGTTACTAATTTCTAAAACCAATTTCAGGCTTCGCGGGTACGCCGGGCTACTTGTCGCCGGAGGTGCTAAAAAAGGAGCCGTACGGGAAGCCGGTGGACATTTGGGCGTGTGGGGTCATCCTGTATATCTTGCTGGTGGGCTATCCCCCCTTTTGGGACGAGGACCAGCATCGGCTGTACGCCCAAATCAAGAGTGGTGCTTATGACGTGAGAAAATAGGCTTACCTAAGAAAAAATGCTTTTTAAAATTCCCAATGGAGCTCGCCTCTTTCTAAATCCCCCTTTTGATCGCTTTCTAACACAATAAAAATTAGACTCACCTAAGATAATTTACTTAACTTAATGGAGCTCGAACTCTAAAAAAAACTCTCTATAGTACCCCTCCCCCGAGTGGGACACGGTCACGGAGGAAGCCAAAAGGTTAATTAACCTCATGCTGACGGTCAACCCAAACAAACGAATCACGGCAGCCGATGCGCTAAAGCACCCATGGATTTGCGTAAGATAAAAAAAACTAAGAAAAAAATCCCTCCCCTAAGAAAAAAAAAACTAAAAAACAATTTTAAAAACCCACAGCAACGCGAGCGGGTCGCGAGCATGATGCACCGCCAAGAAACGGTCGACTGTCTCAAAAAGTTCAACGCGCGCCGGAAGCTAAAAGGCGCCATTTTAACGACGATGCTCGCCACGCGGAATTTTTCATGTAAAAAAATGTCAAACCTAAGGTTTTTCTCAAAAAAAAATTCTCAGTCTTTTCAGCCCGCTCGATAGTGAACAAGAAGGAGGCGGCGGGGAGTTCGTTGACCTCGGCCTCCGGCAGCCAGGTCAAAGAGTCCACCGACTCGTCCACAACCATCGAGGACGACGACGTCAAAGGTTAGCGACCGTTGCTTAGTCTTTTCCTTGCTTTTCTCTCTCTCTCTGTCTCCATGATTAGTGACCATAGAAGCAAAGTCTCTTTTTTTAATAAAGCAAAATGGAATTTGCCCGATTTGAGTTTAAAAGTGTGTTAAAGATGAATTAGCGGTGAAGAAGAGCGGGCGGCGGGAGGCGAGCCCTGGGCCGGGCTTTGGCGACCGGACCGTCACCGTGGTGGCCCGGGAAGAGTTTGACTTTTTGGGTGTGTTTTTTGTTTTATATTTGCACATGCAATTTTTTGCAAATTTGCACATGCCAAAATTGGCACTGTTGCTAATATTTGCAATGTTGCTAATATTGGCACGTGCTAAAAATGGCAAATTTGCAAATTGGCACATGCAAAAATTTGGCAAATTTGCACATGCAAAAATTTGGCAAGTGCAAAAATCGGCAAAAAATTGACAATAAAAAAAACTAAAACCTTCTAGGAAAAGTGGCGGTCGTCAACAGCAACGGGGGTTTTGGAGGTAAGGTTGTAGGTGCAAATGGATGAATGAAATTTTCATTATGAAAATAAAAAAGAGAGCGTTTCTATGGTTGACTAGTTGTGGTCTTGCAAAAAAAAAAGTAAATTTTTTTCCAGCTCGAAAAGCGGAGATAATCAAACTGACAGAGACCATCATCGAGTCGCTTAACAACGGGGACTTGGAGGCGTACACGTAAAAAAACAAAAATAAAAAAAGTAGCTCGCCCATTAAAAAAAGACTTTAGGAAGCTGGCGGACCCGCAAATGACGGCGTTCGAGCCCGACTCCCTTGGCAACCTGATCCCGGGGACAGACTTCCACAAGTTTTACTTTGAGAACAACAACAGCAAACAAAATTCGCTCAGCGCCGCCAAAAACACGACAATTTTGAACCCGCACGTGCATCTCCTTGGAGACGACGCGGCCGTGATCGCGTTCGTTCGGCTGACGCAGTACTACGACAAGTAACCATAGCAATAATAATTAAAGGTACTAAATATTGGGTTGCAGGCCGCTGGGTCCCACGACGACGCAGCACGAGGAGACTCGGATTTGGCACCGGAAGGGGGACGGGAAGTGGGCGATGGTGCACGTGCATCGGAGTGCCGGCGGCGGCAGTCGCTGGCCCAGCGGCAGTTTGAATTGATTTGTGATTTTAGTCATTTTTTGATCCTTTTTAATACCCGGGATTTTTCTGATATTATCGTCTTTGTGTCTTGTGGATTTTTCTCTATATTAAATTATTGCAAATTGAAATTGATTTATTGGCACATTTTATTGGTAAATACGTGCTAATATTGGCAATGTTGCTGATTTTGGCACATGCAAATATTGGCAACGTTGCTAAAATTGGCAACGTTGCTAAAATTGGCAAATTGGCACATGCAAAATTTAGCAATGTTGCTAAAATTGGCACTTGCAAAAAATGGCAAATTGGCATTAAAAATGGCACATGCAGAATTGCATCATGTGAAAATGCAGAAACTGTTAAAACGTTTTACAGCCATCACCATGGTACACTCTTGCATCATGCAATTCGCAAAAGTGCAAGTAAACAACTAAAAATTAAAAAAACTCACTTTCCATAAACCTTAAAAATAAAAAAAAAATCTCCCAAAAAAAATCTTCCTATTTTAAAAAAAGCTCAAAAAAAAGCTCGGCTAAGGAAAAGTATCAAAACAAAAAAAATCCTAAAAAAATCCAAAAAAAAATCCCAAGAGCAAAAATGAAATTAGCACAAAATAGCTAAAATCTAAAAAAAATCCCCAAAAATAGAAATTTCAAAATTCCAGCAAAAAACGTCCCAAAAAATATTCAGGTCAAAAGTCCACAAAACTCGTTCCACAAGTGGCCCAAATTGAAACTCGTTTTTCACCGTTAGCAACACTTTTGCATCGCTTAACAAAATTCAGTTTTACCAAATCGTAACTAAGGTAACTATAGACTTTTAAAAGGCATGTGATATTTCCATAGTGATTTAGTGAATTTAGCCCTTTAAGGGACCTTAAAAATGCGTCTGGAAATTTGCATATTACTACTAACTTTTTGTTTCGTGGTCGGCATACAAAATGAAAGCGTTGCCGAGGGTGACGGCGGCTTTCAGCCGATGGAGGTGACGACGGAAGGGATTAGGAAAGTTAAAAAGGTCAAGCGGGTCAAAGACAATTATGCGACGACGGAGAAAAGTTATTTTGGGGGATTGTTTTCGGGCGTTTTTAAGCGGAGGCCGTTTCAGCAGCAGCAGTTTCCACAGCAACAGCAGTTTAATCAGTTTAATCAGTTTCCACAGCAACAGCAAGTGGCTGCGGGCAGCGCAAGCATTGGAAATGTTGCTACGCAAAATCAATTTAGTCAACCGTTTAGTCAGCAGTTTGTAAGTCAGCCATGGCAACCCAGCCAATTTAGGCGGCCGAGTTATCAATTTAATCAACAAGGTCTCGTGCCTCAAAATGTGCCTCAAAGTGGTACTATTAATCAGCAGGGTCCTCAACATCAAAATTTTCCTCAACAATTTCCTCAAAGTTTTCCTCAAAACTTTCAACAAGTGCCTATTAATCAGCAGGGACCTCAATACTTTCCTCAGAATCATCCCGTTCCTCAACAATTTCCTCAAAATCCTCCTCAAAACTTCCCTCAAAATATTCCTCAAGGTGGTCTTCCTCAAAACACCTCCTATACGATAGTCCACCCTCCTCAAAATATCCAACCCAACCTGCTGTCGAAAATCCGAAAGACGTACGTCAACACGTTCCACTCCCTCTTCGGGCACAAACGACCGGGACAGGTTTTTATCCAGGTGCCGCTCAACGGCACCAGTTATCCACAGAATTTTCAACAGAATCAACAATTAAATTATCAACAAAATCAGAATCAACAAATAAATCAACAAAATTATCAACAAAATTATCAACAAAACCCACAACAAAATATAGCGCAACCCTCAACCCAAACCGCACAATTTATAGCCCCAAATAACCAACCAAATATCCCGCAAAAACGGCGCCGCCTGATAAAGCTAAAGAAGCCGATGATTGGGCGGCCGCGGATGGACACGGAAGAGAAACCGGAAGTTGCGTTGGTCCGCAGGAAAAGGGACCACGCCGGCCACCGGATGCAGGGCCTCTTTGGGTTGGGCGGCGAGGCCTTTTATGGGGAGAAGGTAATGATATAAAGGGTGGTGGTATTTGGCTATGGGTACTATTGCTATAAAAAGTACAAAGCCCATATACTAAAAAATCTCCGCTATAAGTACTATAAATGCTATAAATACAAAGTACTTTTTAT
>JAQIXN010002746.1:0-10294 GCA_034698145.1 Proisotoma minuta | reverse complement strand
CATACGACGAATCGAGGCTAATAGGAGACATAAAGAATGCATATTCAGCCAACGCGTCGCAGGTTATTACTTATAATTAAATGCAATGAACTACCTGATAATATATAATACTAATTAATTTCAGAACGGAAAAGAAGAAAAGAAGAAGAAGAGTGGCGAAGGCGAAGGATCGAGATGGAAGATAGAAGATTGCAACAAGAATATGATATGTGGGTAAGGGACCATTTCAATTTTTCTGGGAAAATAATTTTGATTTAAAATCTAGACGGGTTTTCTTATTTCTAACTTTGAAATTGTTTGTTAGATAGCTGGAAGACTTGGTGGAACAGGAGGAAGTTCGGGCTCAAGAGGAAGCTACACAGAAACGGGAAGCTGATGAAAAATGGTTTCAACTTCAAATGCGTCCAAGAAGTAAAGGAAAATTCGCTGTTCCTGAGTTGGAAGACTTGAGAGGCATTCTTGCCCCAATTGACAGGGGGCCAAATGAGATCTTTGAGTATTTTGCCATTGAACCCAAGGATAATCCCGTGACATCTCAGGTCTCAGCAGGGATGACAAAAGACGAGCAGAAGCTTCAGCTTACGGAAACGCTCAGGCTTAGCGAGGCGGAAAATGATAACAAACGAATGAGTCAAGAGCTAGCGAGCGCACAAATAAAAGCTATGATGGGGTTAAACAAGACTGATGGGATTCATATCAATATTGGAGACCGAGGGAGCAAGAAGGGCACACTTAGAATAAATATGGGACCTGCATATTGCCTTCGTAAGTTTCTCCTCCTAATTATCATCATTTTAGCTATTTTTTAATTTGCCTAATTTTGACAATTTTTTCCAGCTCCCCAACAGCTCAAATCTTTGGGGCCTGTTCAAGCTCTTCAACGACCTCAGCAACAACAACAACAGCAAGCCGCATTCCAACAAGTAGCCCCAACTCAGCCAACAATTCACATAGCCAACAATACAAACTGCGTCCCCTCCCCCCAATTGGGAAGCAACAACAATAAGTCCTCTCTTCCTGTCCCTAAGGATGTGATGAACATTTTAATGAAGATTAAAGAAATGAACAGTCCAGCCCTGAGATTGAATCAAGGCCCTAAGCCTTGGCTTGAGGCGAGGGGACAGATCACCTTGCCACAGGGGATAGGGGGAGTCTTGGCCCCTTTCTACGTCTCCAATTCAATGGACCCAAATTATTATGCTACTTACTTTAACAATTATAACAATAATGGTGGTGGGAGATGCTAATAAATTCACAGTGAGCTATACATTATCATACATGTACATATATAAGTACTTTGCATGAAGCCTCATCAGCAAAGCGTCATTCATTGAATACAAAAAATGCACCATAAAAAGTTGTTGCAGATAAATGTAAATGTTTTCCTCTACATTTAAGTTAAATTGCCTTGGGCTATCCGCTAACTGCAAAAACAATTTATTCTTGCTTAATACACACATTAAATTATTCAGTCAGATGATTTATTATAGTTCAATTTTTGGAAAAATTAGTTATGGAATTTGGGTTGTTTTACTAAAATGAACTAAAATGAGTTCTGTGCGTAGCGTGAGTGGCGTGAGTGGGAGTGGTCCCATTAAATACGTTTACGAGCTCCCATTTTTTGATCGAAAAGAAATCTGTAGAATATTTGATGAAAACAGTCAATGGGAAACTTTGGGTGAGTTCTCCAAAATGCTTTGAAATACTTGGAACAAATAATTTAATTCAGTATTTTCCATTCTTAAAAGGGGGTGGACTTATGGGTTATTCCACTTCAGAGCTAGGGGAATTTGGCAGGGCCGTTTACAGAGGGGGGTCACCAACAGACGCACTTTTAACATCCTGGGGCAATCAGAACCACACCCTTTTAGAGCTTTTCACACTGTGTGCCAGATTATATCATGGAAGAGCCATGAAAGTGCTGGCTAAATATGGTAAACTACATAAGGGTATTATAATTTATTGGAAATTGTATTAACTTCATCTTTTTTGACATAGTTGACCCTAAATACCACGCATATATCCCAGACACGGGGACAGATTTCCACGCCACCCAAGAACTTGTTGGACTGGAGCCCCCAAAACCTTTACTTGCTGGAGGTGTCCCTGAACTCAAAGTTAGCCCCACAAAACCAAAAGAGCTTGATGACAAAAAAGGTCAAGCTGGGGGAGGGGATGCCAACAAAAAAGAAGATGGGGATAAAGATGAGAAAAATCAACGTTTCCTAGCAAGTTTGTCCGAGTCAGTGGGACTCCTCCCACAAATAGCCTATGCCGATCTAACCACGGCCACAAATGGATGGGATCGAAGAAACATGTTGGGCAAAGGGGGCTTTGGAACTGTCTACAAAGGCATATGGAAAAGTACACCAGTAGCTATCAAGAGAATGGAACAAGTACGTATGTATACTAATAACAACAAAGACATAAGACCAAGACGTAGAAAGAAACAATAAATTTCTTTAATTTACTTTTCAGCAAAGATCAAATGAAGCATATGTTGAATCCCAGATGAAGCAATCTTTGGGAGAAATGAAGTTCTTAAACTCTTATCGACATGATAATATTTTGCCCCTTTATGGTTTCTCGTTGGAAGGTCCACATCCTTGCCTCGTTTATCAATTCATGACCAACGGCTCATTGGAAGATAGAATCCTTTGCAGGGTATATATACCATTAAATACCGCATTAATGTCTCATTCTAAATATAAAGCTTGAAAAAATAGCAAAGGACGAATCCATTGAGTTGGCACCTTCGATTCCATATCGCCAAAGGGGTTGCTTGTGGTATTCAATTTCTTCACTCAATTGGCCCTCAACCACTTATTCATGGCGACATAAAGAGTGCCAACATTTTGTTGGATCGAAATTTTGAAGCCAAGGTGGGGGATTTTGGGCTTGCTCGTCCCATGGCTCATGGCTCTTCCCCCAATGCGTCATATGTAAAAGTGTCGAGGGTCCATGGCACAAGGCCCTATCTGCCAGATGAGTACCTCCGGTCAAAAAAGCTCTCAACTAAAGTGGACACTTATAGTTTTGGAATTGTATTATTTGAGCTTGCCACAGGACTTCGAGCTTATGAAGAAGGAAGAGCTAAAAAGTTTTTGGTAATATTTAATATCAGGGACTTAAGGACATGCTTATAAATATATGCTTATAGATTTTATAATATATATAATAATATAGAAAGACATGGTGGACGACTTTGAAGGGATACTGGATAAACTTAAGGACGCAAAGGGTGGATCAGATAACCCCGACGTATTTAACATTCTAATGAATATTGGGAAAGCTTGTGTGGAAAGGTTAGCAAAGAAAAGGCCCGAGATGGTGGAAGTTTTAAAGTCCCTTGAAGCCTGGGTCCCTTACGCCAGTCAGGCCTCAAGCATTCGGACCCTAAGCACTCACGGGGTAACTGGCTTGCCTTACTTGTTCGACATGCCCCACAGTCGACCTGCCTCTCTAGGAATACCTCCCGTGTCCAGCTATACAACAAACAGAAATAGTCCCGAAATTATGAGGGCGGGCTCGCCCCATTGGGCAGGTCAAGGAATAACCACACAGGGTCAGGGGCATATCTACAACAATCCAGGATTTCCTTCGCCGGGGGGAGTTAGAAAGATTAATCAAGGTTCCCCCCTACCAAGTCCCCTTACCCCAGTGGTAGTGGAACACTCCATAAATTCAAACAATACGAATACAACAACTAGCAACAATCACAATCCAAATCCACTTGCCCAACCTTTGTCAATTGATGTAAAACCGTTGATCCCTGACCTTGTGCTTAATCAACCTTCACCCGTCCCTCCACAAGAAAGCAAAAGCCAAAACGTGTCCCCTCAAGGCCACGCCCCTTTAATTTGCGAGAGGATAGAAGAAGTGGAGGACGATGACTACTTCCCTGCAGTTGTGCTCGAGCGGAGTGCCTCAGGGGGAGGGGCTGGGGGTGTGGCCGACGCCGATGTCTCGGGAATGGACGAAGGAACAACTGCCCAAAGTTTTGATACTGTGATCCCACTTATAACAGAATTAGGATTTAAAGATTAAATTGTCAACTATAAAGTAATGTAGATAAATTGTTCTTATACGTATATCCGTCCATTAAAATTTTGTTAAGAGGCAATTTGCCAATACATTTGCAGGTCAATTCTAAATAGATTTGTGTAAAAACTATTTTAAATTCTTAACAAACGCATGGTAAATTATATTGTACAAAGTTCGCCAGGGCATTTTTCATGTTTTGACTCACGTAAATTCACTAAATTCAGCATGCTCGAGGAAAAACAAAGAGAACGTGAGATTGTGAGCGTATTTGTGTTTATTTTACTGCCAGAACTTATTGCCCTTGTCACAATAAGAGAATCTATTTGAGGCTATTTACAATTCTTTGTTTCTGCGTGGGTGCGGCTCCTAATCCCAAGTGATAATTGTCTGTTGAAAATGCCCTTTTGGCAGATGGAGATCTCTCCCTTAATGACACTCTCAAATGAGAATGACACAACTTTGGCAATTCTGAAAACAAAATAAAAAGTCGGTGATAAAAAGTATTAGGAAGGACAAACATCTCAGTTAACTTTGGGACACCCTGTATTATCTACATATATACTGATCTGCGGTTGTGGTTAGTTGGAAATTGAGGTTGCGATTGAAGAGCTTCGTAACTGTCACCGGACAATAATTCCTAGCAATTGCTATTGTAATTAGTTCTGGAAGCAAGACTGGAAAAATAATGTCCTTTTGGGGCAAAATGACACAGAAAAAAACGCTTAGGATTTTAAGCTGAGGCACACCACGAAATGATTAAAATACTTGCAAAAATTTCCCAAGTGTTGGTATATTCTTATGTAATTTGCTGAAATTCTTGGGCATAAATATCTAAGAATATTTTATATCTAGACAGTTCTAGAAAAAACTGGACTTTTTATAGACAGACTATTATTGCAAACTTTTGTAATGAATAGTTACGTTTGTAATGTTCCGCTACAAATGATTAGGGACGAATAAAAAGAATTTGTGATGCTGAGATGAGATGACAATAGTGACACACTCTCACCTTCATCCAAGCCTGACCGATTGATACACAAACTAACGTTTAGTAAAATGTATTTCCTTGAGAGACTATTTGTTGTCACCTGTGCCAGTTGACACTCTCACCTGTAACTTTGTAATTGATTGCTACCTTACTTGAATTAGGTAATTTTTTACATCACTTAAGCTATAGGGATGAATTACAAAACCAAAGTCAAGGGATTTTTGGCAAAAGAAACATTTTGACAAATTTTGGATTTAGTTTGCATGAAACAGTCGTTGGGGTTTAACCTTAAGTTCAAGTAAGTAATTGGCTCCCAATTTACTGATCATCCCGTACCCTCTCTAATTATTTGCAAAACAAAAGGTTGTCTATATCTACTTCAACAATTTGCAAAAAAATCCGTACTAGACAAAGTAACGTAAATTACCTTTCACAGATAATATATAGAAGATGTGTTTTTTCAACCAAGGAAAGAATTAGTTGAATCAGTTCTTTTTAGCAGCATTACACAATTTATATACATTTTATACTTAATCTGCGGAAACTAAAAGTTGACGCATTTTTATCTAACCGTTCGATTTGCAGCATGCAATCTGTGGATTAATATTATTTTATAAAGAAGATTTAGTTGAAAAGTTTTATTTTAAATAGATTAAAAAGATGAAGAAGAGACTGGTTCCTTGGTTGGCTAGTTTGACTTTCTGCCTTTGGGTTATTTTTACGGAAGTGGGGGGTGCAACCACCACCTTAAAAACTATTCAAAGTAAGATTTAAAGCCTTTAAATTAAAAAAAACGACATCTAGCGGTATTTTCTATCTAAAAATTGGAGTTTAATTTGTATTGTCAATTTGCATAGGTCTTGCCAATCTCGCATCCAGCAATGTGACGACAGTCCCTCGAGTTAAGAGAGGCTATCGGGGTACGGGAATTGCGTACAACCGAATCAACGACTCTGGACATCGCACTTATGACGAGGAAGAAGAAGGACACGGTCACAATCAAAAGGGAGATCCCATAGGAGAGGATGGAACACACATTGGAGATTTCAAATCTTATGGCGTGGGATATGAACACAGGTACAATTAAATTAATTAGTAACATAATGACAATGACAACATTAAATGTTTTGCAGACACGGGGGACATTGCGAGGAATCCAAATGTGGGTACAATATAAGACACTGTCCTCATGGATGCGTCTTTAACTCCTTTCTTTGTGGTGATGGGGGTAACTCTTATGATACTTGTTGCTGCTAAAATACGAGATAAATACTAAAAATAAATATTTGAAGAAAAATAAAGATAAAAATTTGCGCAGCTTCACTTTTAAAGAATTGTCAACATTTTGATTGACCATACTTACACATTACATTAGTAATTAAATAATCAATTTATTGGCATAATCAATCACAATTCCAATTCAAATTAATCCCCAACTGATTAATTAGCTATTCAGACCTCGGAATTTTCCACAGAAAAGTGCCAATTGAAATACCAAAGTATTGTCATTTTATATGAGCCATTCATCTCATTTACGTCCAAACAATGACAAGGTGAAATGTTATGATTTGCGCTGGCTGGATAAGTTGTTATCAATCAATCAATACAGTCAATATACTACATATATTCAATTAAAGAACGTTTAAGATAAATCCTGGTTTCAGCCAGATTTTGCATAGGTGAAATTACAAGCTCATTAACATAACCAGAAGCTTTTATATGTAAGGTAGCGTTCACAAACCATAAGCTTTCAATTTGAATACGCTTTGTTTTATACTGGGTGAAAGATCTTTTTTTTCGTACGTACTATTTGTGGAAGATTGGAATTTGCAAGTGTGGCTGCCTGTCACAAGGCGAATGACAGACGTGACATGACACTAATCACTCACACTAACAATAATTATTTACAAGATGATAACCTGTGTATCCTGAATTGAAATTTAACGTCAGTTATTTCATCAGAAGCAATTAATATAAAATGCTGGAACAAAGTGAAATGCTCATCAATCGTTTTTTTCATCCTAAGCTGCTTAATTTGCATGAATAATAGTTAACAACTTTCAAAATGCCAAATTTGTCCCTTGTAATATACCTAATGGTTTTTGGCGTTTTTTCAAAAACTTGTTTAGGGAACGACGATTTCTGCTACCTCCATGCCGAATGTGACCCTGAGAGTGAGCGTTGGGGTGGCGTCTGTCACTTGGGAACTCACCAGTCCCCTGTTGATTTCAAGATAACCAATGTCAGAGATAAGCCGCAAAAAGTCAGCCTTGATTTCAGTTACGGATACAAGTCTGAAGGTAGAACATACTTATGCAATGTCTCAAAAATCTTACCAACAAATAACAATAATTATTTAAGTAGATTTTTGGATTCGTAATAATGGTCACACGATCCAAGTAAATTTAGAACATGGGGGCACCTCCAAGGGCTTAATGTTTGGTTACGGATTTAACAGGCCATATATTTTTGCCCAAATTCATTTCCACTGGGGAGAAAATGACCAAGACGGTTCTGAGCACACAATTTCCGGCAAACATTTTCCCATGGAGGTTCATCTTGTTCACTACGATTCAAAATATGCGTCTTTTGCAGAGGCAGAGCAGTCAGGTATATAATGATTCTTGAAGCTTTTTCATTTACTAGGGGCACGCTGATACTAATAAATATTAATATTTGAAGGTGACCCCAAGGGTCTTGCCGTTCTCGCCCTCTTCTTGGGTCTTGGTTCGGAAGAGGAGACTGATGAGACGGATATAAATGAGGCATTTGACACGATCGCTTCCAACCTGCCCTTGACCTATCAGGACGAACTGTTGCACTTGAACGAACCCTTGGACCTTCACTCCTTCCTCCCACAAGAGGGGGCCACCTTCTTTCGCTATATTGGTTCCCTTACAACCCCAAACTGCACCGAAGCAGTGGAGTGGACCGTGGTGGCCGAGCCCATTCTTGTGAAACCCTCAGAAATAAGGAAATTTCACCAGGTGTTGGACGGTCAAAATATACCCATGGGCCTTAATTACCGCCCTGTTCAAGCCTTGGGGGACAGAGTTTTGGAGTACCTCCAAATTGGCCAAAGTGAAGAAGACACTAGTGGAGGGGTCAGAAGTAAGGGAAAAGGGGGGAAATTTTGGATTGGGCTTCTCACCACTTTAGTTTGGATTTCTAGTACGAGCTTGTAATTTTATTCAAATGATGAAGGGAGACAACGTTTTATACTTTGATAACATTTATTTTATTATTTTATTTTCTCAGCATTTTTTTTTACTTTATAAATATAGTTTAGGATCACTCTGTACAATAAATATCAAATCTCATCTAGTCATTAAATAAAAGATTTAAGCAAACTAAACGCACACTAAATCCTCATTCCTTAAACATTAACACGTCTGCCATTTCATTTTGATTAAGTTTTAAGCCCATTTTTTCATGTTGAATGCCGCAAAATAAATTTTGCCACTATCAAAATGATCCCCGATCATGCAAGCTCACATTTGTTCCTTAAAAGGTGTCCCCTGTACCCTATAAAAACGGAGCTGGGGAGATTCGACTCGATTTGGAACACCCTATGCATTCGAGAAAGAATTGAATTATTAAGCATTTTAACGGACTTCTTGACGAGTTGAGTTGACAGGTTTACGATAATATCGTCATGTCATGCCATATTCCAATTTTTCCGAACGTGTGGAATCGCCATTAGCCAGGGATTGGGATTGATGTCTTTATCCACAACGTGAGGGATTAATATGTCATAACACTAAACTAAATGTCAAGGGGCAGTCGAAACAAGCAACTAAATGTTAACTAACTCATGCAGGGTGTGGTCATCTAAATATAAATTACTGCTCAATTTCATATTTTTAATTCTTGTAAAATATCCATTTTCTGTGAAAACTTTCAGTCTCTAAAAGCTTCCATTTGATTTACCACCAGCAGCAGCATCTAGGTACTTAAATGTTGTAAATTGTTGTAATGCAATTAGAAAAAATAAAAATTATATGTAATTGGCATTATTTGTTATAATTTATGAATATGTTTAGAGTTAAATTTGATTTTCTTTGCCCAGTTAATTATAAAGTAATTACAGGGGAAATGAGACATAAAATAAAATTTTATTTTATTGTGCTTTTCTCTCTGATTTAGGAGGGACATTAACACACTTTCCCCAATTTTGTTTATTACTCCAGTTTATAATTATATAGTTGTTCAAATAATGTACAAGGTGTACAATAATTCCATTTTTTTGTTTCGTTGTAATTTTATTTATACCATTATCTAAATAACATGAACATTTGAATATTAAACTGAAAATCAAATATAAATACACATTTGTTTTCAGACATTTTTTGCATTTGTTTGTGTAATTGGATTGGTTCTGTCAGTTTGTAGCTAAATTTTCTGGTGAAAAATTGCAAAGCGACAAATCCGGGAAAATTGGACAAATCCCACACCAACGGAATTTAATTTGGGACACAAATATTTGGTGGCAAAAAAACAAAATGTAGATTATGACACGCATCCTTTTCCTTGAATTTAAAATTGTACAAAAATAAACAACGATAAAACAGTACAAACGCAAATGTGTTTATAAATTGAAGCCAACATGCTTAAATGAGAATTTGAATACCAATTAAACATGTTTTTATTATGAGATTTGCTGCTACTTGTTTTTTTTTTGATAAGACAGGATTAATGGAAAATTAGAATGAATAATATATGAAATCAATTAATAAAATCAACTATTCAACATTTGCATCCATTATGACCAGCGCTTTTCAATAACTCGAAAAGTTGTTGTTTATAATGAGTCACATTTACGAGTTTATCAAAGGAAGTTGATAACGAAGATACGGCAACTCCGATAAGCATAAAATATAAAATTAAATGAGCTGTCCTTTTCAATTGACTAACGCATTCATCATCTACATTTTCTACCAAAACGATGGAGAATTTTCTAAAATTCACAATTGCCGTTTTTGCGGTCTTTATTTTTGTTGCTGATCAAAGTTCTTTGGCCCAACAGCAGCCGCGTATTTCCCTATTTAATTCGACAAACTGCAATGGAACGGCCTTTCGTGCAAATATAACTAACACCCAAACCGTGGCCAGGCCGCCGACGACAAACGTTTTCATCCTCTCCGCGTCTCTCAATGGATTGTAAGCACATAATAATGTTGACCACAATCTAGAATAAATCTTTCTCCCACTAGATGGCGTATTCAGCCTTGCAATACCACAACAGGGAATAATTGTAATTTT
>JAQIXN010002745.1:0-10295 GCA_034698145.1 Proisotoma minuta | reverse complement strand
CCAATCAAAAAGTTTGACCGAAATCCAGAAAGCAAAATTGCTCCCTCAATCAAAAAGTTTGGCCGAAACTTTAGCAGCAGCGAAGGAAAGGGTTTTAAATTCACAAAAATTAATATGCCCTCCAACAGCTCGACTTCCGACAATAATACCACCAGAGACATCAACTTCAAATCCACCTACAATCGGCTCTGGTAGTGACAAAGTTCTACCCTTGAGAACTGCTAGTCTAAACAACGAGGAGGACATTGAACGTCTTGACTATTTCACTTCAAACAAAAAACCAAAGATCAACAAGATGGTCACCAAAATCTCTGGAGACAATTTTTCCGTTTTCTTTGACCACGGGCAACGAGAAGTGAAAGTTGTTCAGAAATTGATTAAAAATATTGCGGATGTAACCTTTGCCCAAAACATCCTTGAACTATTAGAGATAGGATATCAGAAGTCTCGCAAGAAGAGCAAAGCAAAAGTGTCAACTGTTCCAAACTCCAAACATTTTGACCAAGTTGCAATTGAATCTAGCGACAGTTCATCTGATGTGGAGATGACAAACATTTACGTTGAACCAAGAACTAAGACTATGCAACCGAGAATCGGTGTTAAAGAGGCCAACAAATGTAAATAGTTTCTTCTATTTAGTATTGGCTCGTTCTGAATTAATATATTTTGTTTTTCAATCATCAGCTTCAGATTCAACAATTGAGCTACAGACGAAGTCAAAAGGAGAAAATCAGGCTGAAAATGCCACGACGAAATCCCGAAAACGTAAAAATGAGAATGGTGAGGAACATAGCTGACAAAATCGCATAGAAAAAATAATTATTTCTTCTGTTTTAGGGGAAATTCCTTCGTGCTCTACAACGTCACCTGAAACAAGGAAACGAAAAACAAGGAAACGGGATTCTAAAAGTGAAGTTCCCATTGTCACAATAAAATTGGAGCCCGAAGACTATTCCAAAGTTGTAATTAAAGAGGAGCCAATGGAAAACTTTAATGAAAACTTTGAAGGAGTCAGAATCAAACAGGAAGTAGATTCGGACTTTTAATAATCGGAAAATGCTTAATTTCATTGCTTGACTTTTATATACTTTTGTAAAATCTACAATTATTGACTTGAATAATTTGTCTAAGAAAATGCTTATTTTTGGTTTGTTAGATTTTTGTACTTTAATTTAATTAATGCCAAATTGAAATTAGATTGAAAAATGCATAAAAATAGAGTTTACACGTTCATAATTAAAATGCTACTTAAAACGTATAAGCAAGAATTTAGTTTTAAGATGTATTCCCAGTTATTTGACCAATAAAATTAAAAACTTGTTAAAAGTAAAAAAAAATGAGATCACCGAAATTTTTTAATTATAAATATGGGTAATATGAGAAAATGAGACAAGCTTTTAATCCTGCTTTGACACTTTTTGTTCTGAAATCGGAGTGTTCATTTTAAATTTTGGGGTCAAAGGTACTCAAAAATGTAGTGGCCATTGCTTGATGGGTTTGTATTCATCTCCGTTTTTGTATCTTGTTACACATTTCATTTGTAATAAACATTTAATACCAGCTTTAATACCATTAATTTGTAATTTTCAGGTATTGTCTAGTTATTCAATTTAGGCAAAAAATATTTTTTTATATAAATTCTTGTCAAGGATTCCTTGATAAGTATTCGTGTAGGTGGTATTTATTTTCATATACATATTCATGTATACATTCTCTGATCTAAGTATACTCAAAAGTTTTGAGTCAAAATTCAAACGTGCAACATAATAATGGCAATTATTGGCTGACTGGAGTTTATTTCAGTGCCAAATGACAAATGTATATAACAATGTTTCTAACATTTTATTTTCAATTTCAATACATGGTCACTTGTATAGTGACTCACTGCATATCCTACGAACAAATACAATATTTCACTTGTAGAGTAAAGAACAAATGTATAGAATTAAAATACACTTTTGATAAAACAATTTCACTGAACAAACACATTAAATGATAACATAATTTCAGCGCTTTCTAATTTTATTAAGTATTTGCTGCTATATTGAATCCGCTAATTACAACGAGTGCTAATTACAATATTTGCAAATGGAATCACAGAGTTTATACTTACTCAGACAGTAGTACAGAGAATTTTTGCACGATTGAGACAAAAAATGAGACAGTTTGTTAATAACTAATTAGATTTCGATATTTTAGAAATCTGCAAACTGGGCGAGCTGCTCTTGGTTGACGGGTCGCATATCCCAGTTATCAGGATATTCCCCGAAATTCCCGGTGTCTCCAGCATAAAATACTTTTGGAATGATGGGAGGCTAAAGAGAAAATGATTTTAAAAAAAAAACTACCTCTTTTAAATTGAAGTTTGCAACTTACCGACAATTTCCTCGAGTAGACTCTAAACCAAGCAAACTCTGCAAAGAAAACGTGTCGTTTAACTTCCGCAGCACCAAGCTGAAAATAATAAGGTTGCATTTAGGAGTTTAAACATTTTCAAATATATGCATTTGATTTCCCCGTACCTTATATCCTAAACGGTTGGCTTTATCAACAGTCAAAAGCTTGCGGACTAAATCTTCTGCCACAGAGTCAAAATTATTCTCTGGGAACTTTAGGATTCCGGACACAATCATTTGATAGGTAACCATTTTGTCCTCATTGTAAAAGGGGGAGCGACCGACCATCATTTCAAAGATGAGGACCCCAAGAGCCCACCAGTCAACCGCTTTTGTATATGGCTCCGAGATGATCACTTCAGGGGCTAGATACTCAGGGGTCCCACAAATTGTACGCGTCGTACTCCTAAAACGTTTTGCGAAGCCAAAATCCGTAATTTTTAGGTGTCCATTTTTATCCAGTAGTAAATTTTCTGGTTTGAGATCTCGATGGGCAATGTTCTTTGAGTGGAGAAATTCCAAAGCTAATACTATTTCAGCAGCATAAAACGCACCTAGGATTTTAAATAATTAAAATTAACGGCAACTTTTTTTGTTTGAGATCGTACATATTTTCAGGGAAAATTTTCCAGCTTTTCTCAGGTAGGAAAACAACTCTCCACCGCTTGCAAATTCCATGAGAAAGTAAATATTGAACTCGTCCTTCCCAAACCACAACCTGGGAATTATATTAAATATTTTACAAGCTTCCTTTAAATCTACATTCGCATATAATTACATATTAACGATGAAGGGATGTCCCCTTACAGCCCGCAACATGTCCCTCTCATTTCTTATGTGCTCTCTCTGGTTCATCTCGATAATGTCCGCAATGGACAGAATCTTGAGGGCATAGAACTCTGAAGTTTCCGTGTCCTGGGACAATACGACTTTTCCAAAATTTCCAATCCCTGCAACAAAAAGAAATACATTTTCAGAATATTCTTTCACAGCTTGGAAATCATTTTGAATTCTTGCCAATAGAAAGACAATTAAATTGTGTCAACTGTTTCATGTGCAGTACAGTAAATTGGGCATGATACCAAAATACTACTCGTGAGAAACTTTTTTTATCTTCTGCTAATTGAACCCAGTCACAGCGACAAAAAAATGTATTTATCCGGAAGAACTCTAAATTTCAATCATTCCTTCAATTTGTTTTTTAGCTGCAAAAAATAAATGGAATTACTAACAACTAGCGATAAGTAAAATGTCAGTCACCCCCAATTGAGATTCAAATTAAAGTTGTGGGATGACGAGGAATTGAGTGATTGACATATTTACACCCACGCATTTGCTAGTATAGAACTGTCCAGGAAAAAACTCTTTCAACAAGAGTAAACATTGTTTTAAAGTAAAAAACGTTTCGTTTTACTCCCACGCTATAATCCAGGTCAATGCATTCTATAGAGCTGAGAATTGTTAAAACAATAGAATCCTAAAGCTAGTCTGTCTAAACCATTCAAAATGGAAAGTTTTGTGGAATGGATGAAAGGTACAACTTTCACTGAATGAAAGCGTGCACATGTAAATGTATAAGTAGGAAGTAGGACAAGTCAACTACTAAATAATTTAAATTCAATCTCAAGTGGCTAAAAATAGATAAAATTATATAGGATCCTTCATTTTGCTTCCCTTCAGTCAGTTCAAAACTATAGTTTTGTGAAAGAAAGCATGTTTTCATTACTGTATCTTTAAATCTCCGGAACCCACTGTTTTTAATTACTTTCCTTGTCAATCATCTTGTCATGTATTTTCAAGCGATGAATGAAAAAGGTCGCAAATGTATATGATCTAACCGCAGGTGTTCCTTCAAATTGCATAACAAGATTCAGTGTACAGACAATTTGATTTCTGTTGAGCTATTAAAAACCGCTTTATTCAAGGAAAGCGGTTTAAAAGCAGTTTAAGACAAGGTAAGTTAAAGTAGATCAATGTCAGCCGACTTCCCATCCATCATCAATCCGTCAAAACTTTGCATCAGTTTTTAAATCTTACTTAAACTGCGTCCCCTGCCACTCATTCAATTCCTGCCAAATATCAAATGGTTTCCTCCCAAAATATGTATGGCTAATGTCAGCCAACTAATTATCACCTTGTAGTCAAATATTTTGTGTTCAAAAGCAAATTGAATCTAACTGGAATTATGGTGTCCTCAGTTTTGACAAGGTTAAATGAGTAATTAGCCTGCTATTTTTGTTAATTTCGGTTCTAACAGGATTTACAGATTTTTTAGATAACAAAGAAACATGTTGAAAAGAAAGCGATCTAAGGTTAGACATTTGATCATTAATTGAAATGTTTGTGAAATGATTGCTATATCCTATATCAATCTCGAAATAAAAGCACCACTATTAATACGTTGATTTAATAAACGTTTAGCTTAGGATTTCAAATGCATACAGCCTGCATTCCATAGGCTGGGTTTTGATTACTTATCGAGATATGCCCATATAATTATTTATTTCATATAATAATTGGTCTAATCAAAAGTAAATTGTGTTTTCTCTAAGAAAGTATGTAAAAATCATATTTACTGGGTTTATATAAGACAAGAATTCCACATCTCAGCCAAATCCAAAGAATGCAACTTGATCTCATTTGCGTCGCAGAATTTCAATTCTTTTAATTCCACAAATTTTTACCGACATTCAAGGAAAATATCGAGAAAAATTAAGAAATTTTTTTTTAACTGCAAAAGATATAAATTGCCATTTACTTGCATATCTGAAAACATATTTAAATATGTATGTAACTTTCATATTATTTGTGTATATTCATTTTCTCACCAACCGCCCATTAATTTTGTAAAGTGTCAAAGCCAAAGTCAACTTTTTATTTTTAGCCCAAAATCTTAAATGACTAGAAAACTGAGTAATCAACACTGAGGAGAATTTAACCACACCCACCACCCACTCATTTAAATTAATTGGGATGTTTACATTTAAAGAAAGATAACCAACTAATAGTTGGACTATGGTTTTATTCAAGAAGATATCGAAGCTATCGAACATGTTTGCTTTCTACAAATATTGCAAATTTTTTCTGTACTTTCCTTTTCTACGTCTGCATTGCAATCTTTAAAATATATTATGATGACAGTTTAATGTTTAGTAGCCCATTAACCAGCTATGATTTGGATGCAGGACATATTTAAATACGATTTGCCCCATTTATAATTTTTTTTTTCATTATTTAAAGAATTGCAGAAATGAGTCATCTATTTATTATTACTATTTATGATTCAATGTACGGATGCGGAAGGATTTATTTATGCAAATGAGTGTAACTTAACCTAGTTGCCCGTGTCATGTTCTGTCATCCACTTCCCAGACGTTCAGGAGTCGTTTCATACTCTAAAATCAACTGGGGAGCAAACATGCTAATACATTTTTCAAAATAGATGCAGCAGCATGTACCGAATTAATACGTCACAAGTTAATTTTCGTTAGATGGCGTTCGCCGAAAACATAATTTATGAATAATTCGATGCCTTTATTTGCTTTAATGATTTACGGCTGCGGAACGGACCAAAGCAAATTAAATTTTAAATTGGCTACGCCATATAAATAGTAGTACAGTGTATTTTTATGAGGAGAATGAACTCGGAAATAATCAAAGAGTCAGTAAATTATCTTAGTTTTAATTTGCCGCGACGTTTTTGAAATATGTTATGCGTTTTAATTTTCATCAAATGAATTTGCAAGCAAAACAAGCACAAGAATCTAAATTTCGTGGCTTTGAAATCATACAAATTTGAGAAAGAGGCTTCTATGCAGACTGGCTTGAAAATTGTACGCAAAACGATATCAATTTTTAGCCCGAGTCAGGGTTTATGTTTCGATTTGTATATGCATTTTAAAGGGACTCTTTACGTACTAATTTTTAGGTCCACGCTGTATACATACAAATATTACTCATCCTGAGTTCGCGGAGTTATTTAGCCAAGAAGATGCGTAAAAGAAAAATTTATGATGAGGTGAGTAAGGAAATACAGATTTGGGTCTCTTTCATTTTCCTTCCGAGCTTACTGCCTACTGTTCTCATTAAATTAGTCCATATAAAGAAGAGAACTAAACCAAGAGGAAAGAAACGAAGCTGACAGATCTTGGAGAAAGTAAGGTAAACAACTCAAATAGAAAATAGAAAAATGCGTAATAAACGTTTTCTTATGGATATCAAAAGAAAAACAAATCGATCGATAATATAACGCTGAATCTAGCTCGCCATCTAAACGTTTAATATTAAATGCTCGTATGGAAAAAATCCAAAAATATGTTATAGAACTCCAAAGGGTTGACGGATGGACATAAAAAAGAACCCTCCTAACCTTTTGGCGAGCTAAATTAATAAAGTTTTTGTGACAATGTTCTTTATTATTTGCAGATGACACAATAAATTAATTTAGGGCACAATATTAAATTTTAATTGGCAATTTTTTACCCTCTTTCAGCAAACATTTGGCAGGTTTCACAGAAAGAAGAATAAAGCGTTTATTAGTCAGTTAGCAGACTCTCTATTAAATCAAGGCTTGTAGACTTGATTTTTATTTTCTTTGGACAATCTGTTCGTACAGTGGTTGCATTGTTTTAATTTTAGATTTGGCTTCTGTTGGCCAAATCTAAATAAACGTGCAAAATTTGGCAGGCCAATTCAATCCAAATCTCACCTCACTCACCCTACAATTTGAGAACAAAGACAAAGCAGCAATTGTGGACCATATAATTTATAGGGGAACAAATTCTGGCAACGATTTAATTGCGTACAAGATTTGTAACGAAATCAAAAAATTGGATTGAATGTACTTCCAAATTTTGTTCATCTCATGTACCAATTATTGTGAAAGCTAGTTCTTTGAAAAGAAAACTTTGCATAAAAAAGAGAGAAAACAATATTTGAATTTTATTGTAAGATTCCAGAAATGTTTTCACGCGTCTCAGAGTCTGCACTCTGCAGTGAGTCGTACAATAGATATAAAACGTTGTAAACGTTGGGACTAGCTCGCCATTTGAATATAAGTGACTCTTGACAAAACATAACCGTATGTCTGGGTCATTTTGCCCCGGACCACTTTGCCCCCCTTTGATCCTATATGGGGCAAAATGGTCCGTGTCGGACGGACTGACAGACGTGACCAGAGCAATAGCTCTCCAGGTATGGCGAGCTAATAAGCATCAGAAGAAAATTGATAAGAACTATATGAATTTAAAGGTTTTATATGCTTTGTACCAAAGAATAAGTACATAAATGTATACATTTACTTATGTAAATTATCAGTGAGGCTGTATATGCTTTATGAAAATAATTTGACCAATGTATGTTTTCTCTCACAGGCGCACATAAATATTCCGGTAGTTTAAAATCCAAAATTTCAAATTCTCACCAATTGTCTGCATGATATCTAAATCTTCTATACTCATTGTTGAAAATCTGTCTCCTGTTCCTGTGACCCTTTCGTTTTGACCCCCCTCCTCTTCACAGCTCGAATCGGACTCTGAGCTCGAGTCTTCCTGGCTGTTAAGTCTGAGGGCTCGGGAGGGACTTCGGGGGGTGTGGCTATTCCCTAAGTTGTTTACTGAACCCTGTCCCTTAACTTTCCCTTGTTGCAAGTGTCTGCTTGGCATCGTTCTGGATGAAGGAAAGGAACTGGAACAACTGCCCCCACTACTGCTCGAGCCTCCCAAAAAATCCAATTGGGGGGAGCGGAAACTTTGCATCCTTACTAATACCACATTAATTTATAGTGGCAATATAGTGGCAAAGAGTTGTGTTCTTTTTCGTGTTCAAGTTGAGACTGAGGAAGGAAACAAAGTTTTAGACCTATTTACTTACATCCTACCCGGGTACACATGAAGCCACAATACAATACAAATCTGGGTTCCCAAATGTGCAATAACTTGCAATTTGCCTCAGATTGAAGGTGAATCTGGTCATAAAGCTCCAATTTTACAAATCGGATATCAGAGGTTAGATGAGTAGTTTGTAGTTTGTAGGTTTTTAGTACCAATGATTTATTTATAAGAGACGAACGTAATGGGGAAATAACTGAAATCAGGGGCAGTTGTGACGCACTTTGGGAAAGTTGAGATGACAGCTTACACGTGCTGGCAAACTGAGGATGAGAGCTGTGAGTTTTAATTTTTTGCTTGTAAAATAAATAAATAGAGCAGAGAAATTTCATTTTACTATAACTTTGAGAGATATTTACATTTTTCGGGAAATGGGGAGAATTTTAAAGGAGGAAATAGATTTGAGAGATTTTAATAAGTTTGTAAACATGCGTAAGTGGATGGGATGAGAGACAAGAGAAAAAAATATTAGGTCAAGGGAAATTTATGAGTAATGTATATTTCAAATATGATTTTATTAGCCGTTTATCTCGTCATGAAATAATTCTTCAAGTCAAATAAATGTCATTTTGAGATTTTCGAACACTAATAAGTTTTTCTTCATATTTTTATGGAAAGTACAAAAACTTGTGAAAATCCTAAAGCAGTTTCTCCCCAGCCGACCTCGCAAATTTAAATTAGTAATACCCAAGGAGCTTTGATTCCTTTAATACCAGCCTAGTTTAATTTTCGGAAGATCTTGAACTCGTAAATGCCTATTTACATTTGAAAACACGTTTTGGAACACGTTGTGAAACTGAAAGTATCAAATTGCATATAAAGTAAGTACAAACATTGGCATTATATGTACAAAATTTTGATGCTTACATCGTATTCATGCTCTTGCCAAACATCATAAAGCTGTTTCCTGTTTTCTCTCCACTGGTCAATTGTGGACACCATTTGTTTATAAACATGATTATCTTCTCTTCCATTCCCAATCCTCTGCATCCACCGATTAACCAATGATGAGGAAGGAGACTCGTCATAAACTCGAGCTGTGGCCTTTTGACCTTCAATTGCCGATGAATTTTGAATAGCGTTTTGTACTCCAACTAAAGTTTGATCAACGGTCCCAATTGCTCTCAGCAGTCCGTGTTGGCCGGATGTTATAATGTTACGAACGGAAGATTTCAATGTGTTGAACAAACTATCGATGCTGCTTTTAATGGGACTTGATGGCTCAATTCTATTGTTTTCTGTTGGGACATTTTTTTATTAACTTGAAAGCCAGAAAAAAATTCCAGGAAAAAATCGTTCGACATGCTCAAGCAAATTATTACCTTCAGCTTCATCTCTATTAGCTATTATAGTTGTGGCTTCTGATGGGCTGTCGTCAAATTGTGAACTTGTGGTTTCAAACTCTGTCAAATTTGTATTGGAATCATGAAATGACAATGGAAGGCAATTTACGAGATTTGAAGCACTGGCAAGAAATAAATAAAACAAAAACAATTTGGAATTGATGTACATGTTTTCAACTTAAAACTTTAGCTCTGCTTTTCCAATCAATTACGATATTTACGATTTCATAGCTTTGATTTTGCAAAATTAATAAGATGCTTTCAGTTTGATGTTTTTAGTTAAACTAAACAAGTGCATAAAAAACGTTTGCTGCAAACGGTTTGCATGAAAATCCATTAAACTCTCAAAATGGAAGGATACGTTCAAACAGACAGAATAGAGAAAACTGTCTCATTATTATAAGCATTGATATAAACAATAAACAAGCATGAGAACACTCAAAGAAAGAAGAGAGACATTTAGATTTAAACAATTGGAATATTAAAGTGATAGTGATGCCTACGGATAAATGATATAAATCATTGTCAAGTTGGGATGGGTCATGACGTCGCGTGGCTTGAAATGTGGACGTTTATTGTCAAAAGACAATTGTACCTAGTCGGGTCATAAGTTCTGTTACCCAAGTAAACAATCATATCTCTGGTAATTTTCATAATTGAGACTTTAT
>JAQIXN010002744.1:0-10296 GCA_034698145.1 Proisotoma minuta | reverse complement strand
ACAGTATGCGTACTATCTGAGTGTCGACTATTTTATGTGGTCCTTATGTTTATATTTCCAAAATTAATATGCAATAACGATTTAATTTTGCGAAGACCTCAAGACAATTCCAGTCCGTCTGTTTTGTTGTATAAATATCTCTGAAACGATAAGAAATTGATTTGGAAATTTCAAAAGGTCAATCTTTTGTCTCAAAATCTTTACACCCAAGAGCAAGGGTCGCGGATAAAATTTTGGGACAATCTTAAACTATTAAGTTCCATATCAGGTCGCGATACAAGATGGGTCTCCTATCTTGGTCAAATGTCATATGATTTTTTCCCTATTCCAGAGTCCAAGACTCCCGTAGTTTACGGAGGAATTCGAATTCGAACCGAAGGTGAGCAGTCACTGGCATGTTTCGTGGTGCGGACGTTGTTCATTCGCCCCGAGGACGCCCCTGATGACCAAGAGCGACAACTGCTGCAATTCCACTTTACCGAGTGGCCCGTCCACACCTGTCCCTTTTCCACAGCTCTTCTCGATTTTAGAAGACGTATAAAACAGTTAGTGGAACATCGGAGGGGACAGACCCTTATACATTGTTCAGATGGCGGTGGACGATCCGGCGTCTATTGGTAAGTTCAAGATGTGAGGCTTTATGACGTATTTTAAAATTTTTGTCCATCTGCTTGTCTCTTTCTGACTCATTTTGTTGCCTCTCTGGCGTCTATAGGAAGTATGTCATTATTATCTCTGCCATTTTTTGTCCGACGTTTGTTAATGATTTTTCTGCTTGTTATAAAACTTTAATGCCGGTAAATTTTATAGAACAGATTTTTATATCTTAAAAAGATTAAAGATTACCGATAGAGCTATAAATATAATGTGTGAACGCAAATTCGCTCCATTTGTTGGAAACTATTTTTTTGTGAACTGACGCCATTATATTTGATGTGAAAAGTCTGGTAACCTATGAGTTGACAGATTTTGACATTGCAATATTCTAATGCAATCTTCTTTTGACAAACTTTAATACTAGTAACTTTTTTTATTTCAGTATGGTTGACGCCAACTTGGAGTTGCTGGAAGAGGACGGGGTGCTGGATGTGTTTGGCTACCTAAAAAAGCTCCGAATGAGTCGAAAGGGCCTCGTGGAAAATATTGACCAACTCAAGTTCGTATATGACACTCTGGAGGAATACGTAATTTGTCGCAAAACTTGGTTCCCCGTGTCCCAATTGTCCCAAATTCTTAAAATGAAGTCCCTTAAGGACACTGCCACGAAAATTAATGAGTATCAGCGAGAATTTCTGGTAAAATTTTCGGCGTTTTTGAAAAATACATTTAAAAAGAAATCTAATTTTTCAGCTAATTTGCAAACAAACGCCGCGTTTCTCAATCGGCGATTGTGCGGGTGGTCATCGAGGGGACAATAGGGACAAGAATCGTGACGTGCTGATCATACCACGTAAGATTTTGTTTTATAGCAAACGAAAGGTGTCGAAATGCTAATGCTGGCTGTCTAAACTGACGAAAACGGTATCAAATGACAGAATCTCCAGCCTAAAATCATGAAAAAAGGTCAGTCAACTTAGTTTTTTCTCTTTCTTGCAGCCGACAACTTTCGTCCCTACCTGACGTCTTTTCAGGGGAACTCTTTTACGGACTACGTCAACGCCGTATTTGTGGATGGCTATCGACAGGCGCGAGAGTATATTGTCACAGAGTGGCCCTTGCAGGACACCATCAGTTACCTGTGGTCACTAGTCTATGACTATGACGCCAGTGCCGTTGTCGTACTCTCTAACCCTGAATCCAATAGTGGGGTATGTACTATGACAAAAAATCAAAGAAAGAAATAATGTAAAATTGGAGATTGAAGACAGCGATTATCTACTTGTTTTAAGCCTTGGAAATTTTTTTGTAAAACTATTAATGACGTTGAGCTTTTACATTTATTGCCAAAGTTCGCTCCGTCAGAGATGTCATATCCTCTGATCCTAGATACGAAAGTCATATTTCTGCTTAGACCTTTGGAAAGAACATACCTTGACAAACTTGCCCCCAAAGTTTGGGCCCTGAAATCATACCCCCAAGGGTAGGGGGCGTGCCTACATTTTTGGGGCGAATTGAGACAGTATGCTTAAAACGTTCTTAATTGTTCACAGACATTCCCTCCTTTCTGGCCAGAATCTAATCGTTCCAAAAAGTACGGACCTGTGTTCACAATCGGTAAGGACAATTCAAAGTTCACTAATTAATTGTGGAGCGAAGCGCTCGTCTGTCCATCCGTCTAACAATCGTTAGTTTTGATTTGACGAGAAACCTTGATCATAGGTCAAGTTGAAAGATGGGTTTATTATGGGTCATGACTTACAGGGTCAAAGGTCATCGATTGCTTTTCCCCATCCTAATGCATTTTACTGAATTGCTCTAATTGTTTTTTTAATTTCATTGTTCTAAAGATCACTTGTCGCACACTCACTATCCGAACATAAAGTCGTGGGTGTTTCGGATCAATAAAAAGATCGTGTCGTTGACCGAGTTGATGGCGGGGGTCAAGGCGGACCCCAAGACGTGTCAATTGTTCCAGTTGACCTGCTGGCCCATGGAGCAAAAGGTCCCAATGAGCACCAACTCCCTCGTTGAACTCATGAACATGGTGGAGCGATGGAGGGCCCGCACCGGATATGGACCCGTCGTAGTCGTCAGCCCGTAAGTTGGACATGCTGACTAAAATTTTACTTTTCGAGTCATTTGCCTTGATGTTTTCAAATTCTAATAATTTGACATCTAATCTTCTTGGCTGTTTCACCCTAAAAATCCAATTTGCAAAATTTTGTTTCTCAAAATGCTGATTTCTCACTCTTTTTGATGCTAAAATGCAAATCTTTTAACACGACTTTTAAATAAAATGCCAGTTTTATAATATGGTGTAACTTCAAGTTCTAAAAAAACAAGCCAATAACTTTTTGAATACTCTTGACCTTAAAATGCGGATTTCTTCTCATTTCGTTTCGTTTGTAAAATTCGAATTGGTCTTTTCGTTTCAATTTCTTAAAGTTTCTTTATTCCACTTGTAAATTTTCCCCCAAAGTAAATTTTCTAACGATTTCAACGTCAATTCCAGGGACGGTCGTTCTCGCTGTGGCGTTTATTGCGCCGCCAACGCCTGCATCGAACAAGTCATCCTTTATGGAGAAGTGGACGTTTTCACCGCTGTCAAAACCGTCCGGCGTCACCGACCACAAATGATTGAAAACATGGTAAATTAACAACGTAGCGTTGTATAATGGGGCAAAGCCGCATTTGGTCCAATTTGGAATGTTTTTCAAACTGAATTAGACCAAGTTTCATGTCAAAAGTTATCGTCCCCAAATGCTTTAGAATTGTCCCAAAAAGCAATAATTTTCAGATGCTTCGCCCCAAAACATTAAACACGCCAATCAATTAAAAGTTATAAAGCTTTATTTAAATTCCTTTGTAATAATTACTCTAATTAAATATTTTTTTCTTTGTTAAAACGCAGACAGAATATCGCTTCTGCTACGACGTCGTTCTCCACTACGTCCTCCACTATTTGAACAAGGAGGAGGAGAAGAACAAGAAACAACAATAATTTTTTAAAATATAATTAATATTAAATCTAATTAAAACATTTAAATAAATCACGGCATACTGATCTCACATCCCTGATTAACATGCATCAATATTTTCGACTTTAACTCTTCCACACTGCCTTTAAGGCGCGACAGCACGTCGGTTAGTTTTTCATTGTCGCCCTTCAGCAATTTGACTTTATCTTCTAGTTTGGCGATTCGCTCCAACTTCCGCTTGCGACATTTGGAGGCGGCGATTCGATTTCTTTGGCGTTTTCGCTCCAGTTTAATCTTTTCTTGGGATGCCATATCGATTGGATTTGTTGTCGAAGGGGCGTCTCCATAGTCGAGTGACGAGCTGTCCATTGACGAATCGTCCATCGAATTGTTGGAGTTTGAGTGTGAATCTTGTTTAAGTTGCGCCAGCGCGTCCTCAAACCCTTTGGCGTAAAGTTCTTGTTCCTCTGTGACGTTTTTTGGGAAAAATATTGAAGGTGTGACCGGATTATTTGCGAGGGAGTGGGGGGTAGAGTTGGTAATGAACCTTTCGAGGTCAGGGGACGCCAGTTTAAGCTTGTGGAGGTCAGGGGAGGATAAAAGTTCGACACGGGAGGAAGCGCGAAGAACACGAGTGCGTTTTGCGGGTGCAGGGCCTCCAAGGTCAAGGGTCATTGGTGCCCGTCCGTGTGGGCGTTTTGTGGATTGTTCCATTTTCTATAAAGGACACCAAATTGTAAAATTAGTTAATTGAGGTTAATTTTAAGTTGCTTTTCCTCTTACCTAATTTCCTTTGTCTTTTTGAGTTTTTGTTTATGTTATGGTTGACTAACTAATCAAGTTTGACTGTTTTCGAACGTTCCCCAACGTTTTCCACTGATTTTGAAAGTTTTGAGTGAAACGTGTGTTTTGGAGTGGAATTGAATTTTGTGAATGAGGATGAGTCATCAGGATCCACAAGGTTTTATACAAATGAACAGCCTCCGACTCAAAACAGGGTGACCTCCTTTTTCCCACTCCCAAAAATGTTTTAGCCATCATAATTGAAACTCTGTTTTTTTTTTACTGTTTTCTATCTAATTGCTGCGTATTTTGGCGCCTGTGACCTTACTTTTAAGGCCAGCCGTCTTTCGTTGGCCTAATTAATGTGATACTAGCTCGTAAATGGAACAATCAAAATTCAAAAAAAATGCAAAAATTGATTTTATCCACAGTCAAATTTACCTGCGACCTTTTTAAAAAGCCAAGCAGTCAAACATCAAAAAACTTCGAACGCTAGACAATCGCTGCCCAAAATGTATTTTGTCCACTTCCAAACCCTGTCCAAATTTGGTCATTTCCCTGAATTTTGATTGGCTGTGTGAATTATGACGGAGGTGGATGGGCGGGGTTAAAATTTGGATTGGATTCATGACGCAATGCTTTTTAATCTCCTCTCCGTCCTTCTTTACGCTTAACTTAATTGGTTGCCAATTTTTTGCGAGGAAGGAAATGACTCATCCCTTTCCAAGAATTGTTTTTTTACATGAGGGAAAGCCAAAACTCGTTGAACTGCCAAAATTTAGCTAAATACATATGCATTGTTTATTTACAGCCAAATGCTAATTAGCTTTGTTGGAATTGATTGTACTTGAATATAAATGCAAATACGAGAGAAGTAGTGGCACTTTAAAAATAATTTTCCTAAGAATAGCTTTAAACTTTTTTTTTCTAAAACTAAAAGCTAAAAAATATGTCAAAATTTTGTATATTTACAAGAAAATGAGAATTAACTTTTTATAATATATAAGTTAAATTGCTATTAAATAAATTCAACACAAACTTTATTTTTAAAATTATGTAATTTGTAATTTCCCCAAAAATAGTTTATGCCGGATTATGAAAATCATGATCAGAAATACCGGTAATGGGACCGAAGTTCGGTCACAGAAACTAGATCTGATATTTAAGATGTAAAACGATTTTAAGATGTTTTCGGGAAAAAAATGAAAATTAAATAATGAAATAATGTTTTTTGCCCAATTAAATTTAAATGTCACTGGAGCTTTGCTCTCAGGGCTCTTAACAAATATTTTAAATTGCAATAAAGGGATGTAACCTTATTCACAAATTTCACAATTTCAGTTTTGCACCAAAAAAAAATGTCGCCCTTTGCAGGATTGATGAAGCATTTATTTACAAACGCTAGCTAACATTTTTGTACTATAATTAGTTAATTACGATTAAATATAAATACAAAAAGACGCTTAAAAAAGGCTTGGGAATTTTCGGAATGAAATTCAATGTCAAATATTCAATTTTATGGCAGCGTTTCTCCTTTGCTTATCTGTAATTTAATTAAATAACTTTAATTAGTTAGTTGCAGTTTACTAATTGCAGTTAACTAACCCAGGCTTCGAGGACTTCAATTTTCCGCTCCAAGCTGGTCAACTTTTCGTTCAACTGCGTCAGTCGGTAGCGGCAGCTCAAGTCTGGAAATTAAAGATAATTAATTAACTTAATTAGAAAATGGATGTAGCCAAATGCCCATTTAGTTTGTCATTTAAGGTCCTTTGGTCATTTTCGACTCTCTACGATGGTGTCCACATTCAACCTTTGCTTGAGGTGAAACCTTGACTGAACATTGACTCTGACGACGCATTTTCAAGTGATACATTTTTTCAATGAGAGTCAGACCACAGACAGACAGAGCTTATCAGGTCTTTAGACAACCTTCGTCAGATCTTGTCGACGTTGAATCGTTGATCACATTTAGAGCCAAATTAACATTTGCATTTTGCACGCCGCATCCGCAACATTTACAAACATAAAGACAGACAGACACTTGGCTTAACTAACTTACCAAAGCTATTAAGGAAATCCGCAATGCGTTTAATACTGCCCGAGATAACTTCGATATATTCCCGATTAGCCCAATCCTGCTGAATTTGTTTCTGGAAATCTTCGTTCATGTTTGGTCTGGGGGCAATTGGGGCCTGACCCCCGTGGTAATTGTTGTGGGAATTATTTTGTGACATTTTACTGCAATTAAACCAAACCACAATTAAAAACCGCGGAGGGATTCAACTTCCTGTCAAAAAATGCTCCAGTTTTGTTTTCGGCTGGAACTGCCACTCAGTATTTATTCCAAGACTGATTTTAATTAAAGTTAATTGCCCAATTAATTATTTTATTTATCCTCCTCCTGTTTCGTAATTAGTCTGCGGTTTTAGCTTTTAATTACGCAAAAGATTCTAGTCCTAGTTTAGTTAACGTACAATTAAAAGTCAGTTAAAATGGACACGTCGTCCGCTGACCTGCTGGACCCTGAAGTGGACCCTGATTCCAACTCGTCGTTTAGTGAGAGTGCTCCTTTGTCGTTGGATGAAGTCGACAACTTAATCGGTGTCGGCGTTGGCGTTAAAAAAGTCGTTAGTTCCGGTTTAAAGAAGAGCGTCTTATATCAAAGTAAGGGGGATTTTATTAAAGTTTTAATTAACTTTATAATTAATTAAATAGTATTAAAACTGAGATTTAAGCTTGAGCTATAGACTTTTATAGGCATAGGCTGTAGGCTTCTGCTATAGAGAGCAGAAGAAAGGGACAAAAAATCTTCACAGAGGAGATCACACCCGACGAAGGGAAGATTAAATTTCTCTAAAAATAGCAGAAAAATAGATTAAAAGGTTCGGAAATGAGTTAGGACCATGTTTCAGTGTATAAATAGTTCGGAATTGGTTGTGGGGGGCGGGGGAGGGACGCTGGATAAGAAAAGGCTCATGATCATCTTCCCTGGTTAGTTTTCTCAAATTGGAAGGGACCAACGCCCTAAAAGTGGATACAATTAGTTAATTGTTGTGGGGTCAAGTGGCCAAGCCCTTTCTCTGTTGGTTCGGCTGAACGTTTTGAGTTGAGCTAGCGACTTGCATAATTTGTTGACAAAGCAGTTTAACCGAAAATAAGATTTCGAATTTTGACCCCTGATGCTAAAGGTCACGGTACATTTTTTAATTTAACCGTTGGGCGTAGGCATCCGAAGACTTTGCCCAAGTTTCAGGTCTTTTAGTCAAATTGTCTACCGAAGAACGGGATTTTGACTTGGCTAATTTTAGCTAATTCCAAATAATTACAGTTGTTGTTGACCTAAGGGTCACTAACTCAGTCTAACTCGATTTTTTGGTCCATAGTATTAACCTCGTACATTCATACACTTCTAATTCTTTAATTTTAATTGATTTTTAAAAATTGCAGACCTTCGCCACCAACTCCAAGAACAGCTCAAGAGCTTAGAAGCTCGACTAGAAGCTCAACTCCAAGCCACTGGAGAACTTTCAGAATATTTTCGCCGACGCTCCGACCTCGAAGGAGAATTTTCCAAAAGTCTAGACAAAATGTGGAAAAACGTCAATTTCAAACGGAAGGACAGTTCTGTCATAGGTCTAGCGGGTGCTGGGGGTGGACCATGGGCGCCTCAAATGTTGTCCTCCCTGATGGTCAACATGTTGGCAGACACAAAGAAAGAGGCACGGGAACGCGGCGTCGTCTCTGAAATTTGCGGGCTAATTGTAAATCGATTGGGGCTTATCAGTGAAGATTTGAATCGTATCTTTAAACAGGTACTGACGAAAATATGTTTTTTAAATTGAAAAATTGTTAAACAAATTCATATGCAGACATACGAAAAATTATATTTTGTTTGAGCTTTGAAATTGCCAAAAAGCATTTTAAAATTGATGATCCGTTTAATTATACCATACTATTGCATTAATAATTCAAGGCAATTTTAAGAAATTTTTGAGAAACATGATCTAAAAATTCTAAAAACTTTATATTTTGCTCCACAGTGTCATTCAGTGTGCCTGGAAGGTCAAGAAGAACTGGTCAAAGTGCTGCAAGAGCTCTACATGTCTTCAAAAGCGTACACAGCTCAAGCCTCCGAATACAAAGCTTCCGAGCAGAAACTCAAAGCTGTAGAGCTCCAAAAAGCCAAAGCCGAAGCCGGCCTCTCCCGCGAAAAAATTGAAAAATCTAAAAAACTCAAGGGCCTTGAAAAAGAAGTCACCAAAAGGTCACGCAAAGCATCTGACCTCAGATTCAAAACAATGAAGGCCAAAAACGAATATATACTGTGCATGGACGCCGCAAATGCAGCCGTACAAAAATATTTTGTCGAAGATTTGTCAGATTTAATTGATTGCATGGATTTGGGTTATTACGAAGCGATTTCGAGCGTTTTGAAACTTTACGTGTTCTCGGAGGACATAAAAAAGGAAAGTTTGGGACAAAGTATTGAGTCACTGGGTAAATTATTGGGGGCTTTGGACAGCAGGGTGGACAAGCAAAAGTTTTTGGAAGCTCACAACAGTGCGTTTGTACTACCAAAAAAGTTTGAGTTTGGCCAGTTTCTTCATGAGCCTGAGGTAATTAGATTTTAAAAATTTTAATAAAGTTTTGAGATTAGGCGTGATTTTGATTATTTGCCAAGAAATTTCCCAGTTTTTGGAGCGATTTTTTTTTTTGGTTTTTGTTGTCGAATTTCAATTGTATTTCAAAATTATCAATCTTAAAAACAGTGTTACCGAACAATTCCTATCTTTTTCTCAAGATAACAGAAACAAGTAAACTCCATTTCCTTCATTTTGTATCTTAAAATTTATTTTTTCTTTAAAAAAAGATGCTAAAAATGGAATATTTTTAGGACCCACCACCCACGGCTCTCGAAATTCCTCCAATTCTTCAAGAAGAACTGGAACAACGTATGTATTTACTGGAACGTCGTCTCTGCACGCTCAAAATCGAGTCCAATGAGTTGTGGAAGACTCTGGAGACGGCCGAGTCCACTCTCCTCTCCCTCATTGACGAAAATTTCAGCATGAACGTCGTACGAGAGTGGTTTGCAGTGGGATCCATTTCCTCAGGACTTTTGAGTGATGGCAAAGAAGGGTCCATCAAGTCAAGATCTGATCGAATGGAAACTGACCAGTTTCATATTAATGTGAGAAATTAGAGGGATAAAATTGTACTTAAGTTTTGCCACTTGGTCAAAAAGTGCCATAATTTCATATTTTGTAGCAAACAACTCAAAACTTTGTTTAACCAAAGCATTTTGCATTAGAAATGTTATATTTTGCGAATTTAACATCAATTACTTCAAAAACTTTTTATAAAAATGTCTTTTTCAAAGTTCAAAATTATGTGTCCAGAATTTTTCAAAAAAAAATAGAATTACAAAACAATCAGTCTTCAAAAATTAATTTAAAAATCTTTTCAATTTCAAGAAATATCGAGATTGGATGCTAGCAACTTCTCGCGTGGCTCGTCTTGATGCCAAATATGACACAATTAAGTTGGCCCTGGGGGTCAAACGCTCATCCATGTACTCTGGTGACGACGGAAGTGACTGCAGTGAGAAACTTAAACGGCGGAAACGAATTGGTCAGCGAATAACTTCCGCAGTCCGTCTCTTTGGCGGGAGCATTGAGGAATATTTGGAGGTCAACAAGGTCGATATCCCACTCGTCATCAAAAGTTGTGTGAGGGTCGTCAATCTCTTTGGTAAGTAATGAATTATGAATTGAATGTCAATGTCTGTCCGTTTTTTGAGGACTGAAAATTCGAAGTGTCCATATAAAAATTATAAATGTCCCAAACTCTTTGATTATTACTTTTTAGGCCCATGAAAATGGCCTTATAGAATCGTCAAAGTCTGTCTGTCTGTCTGTCTGTCTGTCTGTCTGTC
>JAQIXN010002743.1:0-10303 GCA_034698145.1 Proisotoma minuta | reverse complement strand
GGTGGATAGATGGCGCTTGTGGGTACTTTTAACTTTGTGTGCTAGTAAAAAATAAATGGTTTTTTGACCTTTTCGCCATGACCGTGTAAGGTCATCGCTATCTAACCCATCCAATTCTCACTTACATGTTCTTTAGTTTCATAAAAAATTAAAGCCGGTCAAAATCGGTCATTATTGAGCGATTCTATAGAGGACAATGAGCCCCAGACTAAGGCTTTATATCTTTTAGATTTATGACATTTATCTTTGATTATGAAGGTTGGGAAAAATATGAACAAATAGTAAATACGAAAGAGAAAGCAAGTACACATTTATTTCAGTTCAAATCAGTGGTATAAAAAAAGTAAAGTTGGTAAATTTAGAAGGCAAGCTTCTTCATGAGCAAATAAATGTTCTTGTCCACCTCAAAGCCTTGGAAGTGGTTCTGGTCACCCTCCAAACGCATGAGAAGCCCTCCAAATGAGACGTAAGCCGAGCTGTAAAACCACAAACAGAATTAGCAAACTGAAAACAAATCAATTAAATTATAATTATGAATAATTCATTTAATCACGCATATTACATGTAAATAGTTAAATTATTACGGTAATTAAATGTCAATCATACTCAAATTATAATTCTCAATTATCACATTAAATAATTTTGTCTCTCTTTCCTAAATAACTTAATTAAAACATCCATTAAACGAATGGCATCTTGTTTTACTCGGTGTTTAATTGGGTTGACACCATTTGACAGGCGTAGATATGACGTCTTCTTTTAGGGGATTGTGTGTCGACTTGACGAGAGTCCCATCGGCGGTGTCGATAGTGGCGTGTTTTAAAACTACAAACCAGCTATCAGACACTGCCAATGCGACCCCCATCCATCCAATCCATCATCATCCTCCTTCTTCAATCCAATTTGTATCAAAGCTCCTTTCTTCTCTCTTGTGACACGGGAAATCCTTTAGTAAGGGCTTCTTCAAAGCATCACATCAAAACGTAAAAAGATGAGTCTCACAAAACCTGTCAATAATTTAAAAAGGGATGCCAGCATTCATGTAATATGAGACTTTAGAGAAAAGTTTGAAGAGAAAACAACAATGCCCCAGTTTCCGCCCACTGACAGAGCTTTCTTCCTCCGTCACGGTCCCTCTTAAAAAGATCTTAAATATAATACAAGTAGTTGATAGACTATGTAAGAGAAAGGACTCGTCAAATTAGAAGGGCTAATACCCTTTCCATGTTCCAAATTAAGAAGCATCATGCCTTCAGTTTATAGCCAATTACGTGGGATTAAAAAAGTCTCTCCTTTCATGTTCATTGGGCCAAAGTGTGAAATTAAATAAAACCCATACTCTTCCTTTAAATCGTCCTCTTTGTCTTTGATAAATAATAAGCTCGAGGCTGACGACAGCTTTCCGTCTATTTATATGCAATCCAAGGACAAAATAAATCAATCCGCCTTTCACCACCTAAACAACCACTTTCCTTTTACCACACAAAATACGTGGAAATCAATTACTAAACTAATTTCCCCTATCCAATTCAATCGTCCCACTCTCATCACCTACGTATTGCTAAACATTCAATATATGCTTCAAAAAGAACAAATTTTAGCATCCGGTATCAATCTATTTGATGACGTTACAAAACAGTTTAATTTAATTGTCGAGTCACATGTGACTAAAATGTGTGGAGTTGACAACGTGATGCCTTTTGTGAATCATATATAGTAGTGATTCATGGGAAGTAAAAGGAGAAAGCATGACTAACAAATCTCATGGAGAAAGATTTCGAGTTGTTTGTGAATGAAAATGAGAAACTGTTCGTATATAAGATGGAATCAGCCAAGCAAAGGCTAAAAATCTGATCCCATAAACAAGTTTAATGCTCAAAGTTAGCATTGCTAACTACCAACAGCAGCAGCAGCATAATGATGATAATAATATTTAACCAAAAATGAGCAAGGTTTTTGCACTTTTTGCTTTGCAAGGTCGTTCCGTCCTTCATAATCCATCCACGGAAAACTAAATGCCATAACCCTGATTGCAATAATTGTTGGTTTCTTCTCTGAGCATTTGAATGGCCATTTTAAACAATAAAAATAGTTGGGCACGAACGAAGAATGAGATCAAATCAGCAAATTTAAAAGCATGACGTGAAATTACAGGTTGTGTCTTCATTCACTCATCACTATCATGTGAAGCAAGTTCCATGAGATTTTTACATAAAATAAAAAAATATTCTTGTATGGAAATACCAGAGTACATAAAACTACTGGACGAATGGCTGCTTTAAATTTGCGGAAGGATGTATTTATATGTATGCATATTATATGATGTATGAGGATTCGAGAGAATAAATAATTTGCAGTGGGACAAATGAATTTATTTGACTGCCATTCATCAACTTGAGACAATTGTTTTATACAGGAACTATCTTTCTATTCCAAATGTGGAGAGAGTGCGAGAAAGCAGAAGATTCACAAGCTTCAAATGTCGTACCAGACCATGCATTTACACAAAAGAAAAGAACGCTGCAAACACAGCCCTGGTACTCATTTGAAACCATCCCTGAGAGATACGGAAAATCTTCTAACTGCCCCCACTGCCCCCCACAGACCGGATGTTGCTGCGGAATATAAATGCAAACCTTAGTATGAAAGAACAAACAAAGGGAACAGAGCAACAAACAATCAAGATGACTTACGAGACCAAAAAAACTCCACCGGACGTTTCCCAACAGCCATTCCATACATTTTGACACATATTTTTTCTATTGGACGATAAAGGAAATAAGCTCGAGAATTTTGCAGATTGGGGGAAAACGAGACCCAGATATCCACCTGCTGTGTTCATTTGGATATAATAACATAACGAGCACAGGGGGGTTATCTGAGCCTTATTCCCAGGGTCCAAAAGAGCCGTCCACTTACTTCCCCCACAACTTGCTGTGTTCATTGGAAACTCAACGAGCACAGGATGGAATTCTCAGACTTACTCCCAGGTCCAAGGAATCTTCATTTTTATACTCCCTCAAGTCAAAAACTATATGAAATCTGCATATCTTTCATACAATTTGTAAACAATATATACCCGAGACGTAAACAATATTATAAACAATGAAGTATTAACCAATTGTCAATTGAAGTTGACCTATTTATCGCGCTACGAGAGCAAGACGGAAATCTCCTTGCGTCCTGGAAATTTCACATCCATTGTTCGCCCCATTTAATTACTATTCTAAAATATTTATGACTCATTCATAATGTGCCATTCAAGCGGTTTTTGACTTGTGGGTTAATGAATCATTCATGCTAGTTTACTACAATACTAGTTTTGTTTTAAAAAAAATCTCTCAAAATATTTAGTTAGAACTAAAAGACAAAAATAGTGTGGAGAAAGTTACTGCCATGAAAGGGTGAAAGTTTTGGCTCAATAAAGGGTTTCTGTTCCCCAGATTGTGTGGGCGGCTTAAAAAGAGGCTGGCTGTGAAACAAAGTTTCATCACTTTACATCCTCTGATTGCACAAGTGCAAATCTCAAGTAATGCTACCTATCCAATAAATATTCTAAATAGTATTTTTTAGTAATCCTCAATTAGTGAGCAGGAAATATAGAAATAAATATAAAATAGTTCCCGAAAAAACATTTTTGCATTATGCAAGATTGAATTAGTTTGAAAAGAATAATTATGAGTACGATTGACACCTAATTGTAATAATTTGTAATAACAACTCGTAAAAATGATAATATCAACAAAAGCAATTTATGATCACATGCATCTTACACTTTTGAAGTTCCAGCTTCCGCCCCTTCATCCCCATCAATCCTGTAGATCTTCCCATACATGACATACTCGAAAGAGTCAGCTTTGGAAGGACCGCTGTCCAATGGCGTCCACTCGGAGCTTTCAGCAAATCCATCTTCACGCAAAGTTGTTGAGACAATCATCCGAAACTTGTCACCTGAATGAAAAAAATAAACAATGAATAAAAAACTTGAATAAAAAAATCAATGTGAAAACTTACCAAGATCCATTGGATAAATCCAAGTGTTGACATCCAAGATCATGTCCATCTTGAAAGACTCGCTTTCGCAATGAAGCCGACTCACTGAAATACAAAAATAAGAAACATTCCGTCAATAAACAATTTGCATGTATGAAATGAGACTTTGAAAATATTGTGACGGGGAATCTCACAAGTGGAGATGTTGTGAGGAAGAGTGATAACGGATGAGTGTGATTCATGACTCTCTTCAAGAGATACTGGAGTCAATTCATGAAGAGACTCTGGATGGATTTCGGAGTTTGTTGGGAAGGTGAAAGCAAAGTTAAGTTGTTCTCTGGAGGAAGGGGAAAATTAGACTGCATTCTCCTAACTATAAACATTGTTCTCCTTAATACAATAATAATATCCTTGAAGAGCCACGAGGTCTTTTCATCTTTAAACCTCCGCAGTTTTCATGATCCACTTCCATTGAGCAGTGGAATGACGTGGGCATTGCGGAAGTGGTCTTAAAAACTACATATGCAATTGCTATCTAGGTCTAGTTCACTCTGCTCCAGTTTTCTGGAAACAGAACCGGGTCACTTATGCCCCTCATCGTCCTACTGTTGGAATGGAAATAACAACTTTCTTTGTCCCCTCTAATGCACCACCAAAACCAAACGAGCGTCATCAAACACCGAAGCCGATTCCAACCGACTGAGAGAGAGGAACAAACACAAATGGGGCAAGGTCAGAGCACATTTCTCCAGAAGAGCACAAACTTTCTCTTCTCTAATCCCACCACCATATGCATGAAAATTAAAGAAAGATCGAATTCAATGACGGATACCTAAACTCACTCTTGGCCTTTGTTTAATGGAGCAATCTCGCTCTTCCTCAAAACTCAAACAAACTCATCTCTCTTTCTCCCACAGAGTAATTGCATGGGAATTGAAATTGATACTTCAATGCAATGGGAGCAGCCTGTTACGCAAAAGTTTACAAATTATGTTTATCTCTGCGCCAAACAAGCAGGAGAGAAAGAAATAGATGAGATTGGATATTCCCGAAAGAATCTGCCCCGAAAAACGTACCCCATAAAATATTCTTCTTCATCTAATACTACTACTTGTGGGGCTGACGTCAACGCGTAGGAGGTAGTCGACATCGACATTGCACAGCAACAGCAAATGATGATCCATGATGATGACAATAATAAGAGTCTTCCTGCAATCTCACTTTCTCCTTTCAAAATTGAAATACTAGAGAAGAAAAATTAAATTTCGCCTTTTCGATGAGAAAGAAAAATTATAAATTACTGCAGAATAGTGTGGATCTCTTACTTGTTAAAACTACAGAGGAAGACTGCCGTGGTTTTGGCTTGATGAGAAATAGGTACGAATCTCTAGCACGATATATATACAAAAGCTGTAATACCAAAGGTGAGACGGAACGTCCATTTCTGCCATTTTATACGAAGCTTAACAGAGAGCTAACTAGCAAGTAAGTTAAGAATAAGCCATCTGGATGGATGGACTGACTAAATAAATTTGAGCCAACAACAACTAGCATTATACATGGCACCTAGCAAAGGAGAATTATAAATGAGTCATTTCTTCTCCCTATAATTGCAATATTTATTGTTGACGATGATGAGTTGGAGTTTGTTGATGTGCAAAAAGTGAAATAGCGAGGAGTACGTCACTTAGACCGTGCCACCAATGAAAACAAACCGTTTTACTTTACATGGACCTTTTATATCATAAGCAAAGCTTGTTTTTGCACATGAACACAACCAAACTTTACTTTTGGATATCTCATCTGAGCTATAAAGTGTTGGACTTTCCATTGCTAGCTCTCAAACCCCGTGATCGTGATTTCGCAGTATATACTTTTCGCTACCATATTGCCAATTTGGAATATACTGGGAAAAAGTTGGCGTTGGCAGGTTGGAATTGGGCGGAGTTGATGGTTCCACTGGATGAAGTGAGTTTGCGAAAACCTTGAAGCATTAAAGCCATGACCTTGTGAAAGGACAGTGTAGAATGGAGAAATACCATATTATAGATTTTTCCATGCTCTCTTATTCAACTCACACAACAACAAGCTCAACTCACATTACACAACTCACTTTGCAAAAAAAAACATTGCTACCAAAGCACAGAGACCTTCACTTTATAGCTAACAACTAAACTTTTAACTTAATCGCCTTCATTAAATTCTAACAGCTTAAACCGCATCTAATGAACAAAAGGATTAAATAATATATTTATGAGATGCATATCCATGTCTAACAAGTGTCAAGTTGAAATCCAATCTTTGTCCAGCAGCAAAATTCAGAGAAACAAACTCCATCCACAATCTTTGGTGATTATTTTGCACAAGGTAGATAGCTATACAAATCGTATTTAAATTTGTATGCAGTGGATGCAAGATAAATGATGGGTACATTGGGCTCTCAATATATCTTTGTGTTCGTTTGGCTTGACATTCAAGTTCATTCAATGCAATGTATTTTCGTTTATCAACAATAAACTTTGATCAAGTGCAATACTAATGTAGTAAAAAGTTCTAGTAAGCAATTTTATATTGCACATTTAATTTTTCATTCAATTTGTTTCCTTATCATATTTGTGAGCTGACGACCTTTGCCATTTTTTCCCATAAATGAATGAAATGCCATCAATTATTTAAAACGCTCTTTTGCATGCATTCCAAGGACATTACACTGTTGTACGGTCATCGGACGGCCTCGAAACAGGTTAATGCATTGCATCCTTGTATTCGCTCATATTTCATCTTTGTAATCGGAGAAATATAAAAATGTATGAGATGCATCGCATACAACAACTTTCTTCATTCTATTCTATATGTGGGTGCATTAAATTGCATACTTTGACTGCATCGTTAATCTCTGTGCCTTGTCAGCTTTCTTATTATACATTTGAGGACATTCACCTGCTCTAAACTCTTTTGCGCAGCAGAATTGCAAGTCAACCCACTTCTCTTCTTATTATGTGAAAAAGGAAAAGAGAGAGAGAGAGATCTTCTATTGCGCCTTGCCTTTGCCAATCGTTTCGTGTTTTTCATGGAACAACGTCATATAGAAGGATTCCACATTTCCATACGACGCAATCAACTAATAAGAACATGTGACCTGAAGCCAGCAGCAGCAGTGCTTTCACTCTATTCTTTCTCCAACCATTAATCTACACGTGCCTATGTATATATAACTTACTAATGAATGACGCAATTGCAAATTTAAAAATAAAATTCAAACCCTTTATGATAAAAGAGCATTTTATATAACGTATTTTGAGATGAAGGAGATTAAGTTTCTCAGAGGTCTTTATACTCTTTGAAAAAGTAAATATACATTTAACAGCCACATGGCAGGAGAAGGGGAAAATATCCTTCATCTTATAATTTCGTCTCTTTGTTTACAAACGAGCAACTGCGACTGGCAGCTATGAAAATTCGCACATTAAACATTTTTGTTTTTCTTTCAAAGTGTGTGATGTAAAAACATTTCCTCTCTTTTGCTTCCAATTATAAAGGAGCGAGAGCTACCAATTTTGTTTGCTACCAACGTTGCATAAAATCTGCTTCATCATCATCTACAATTCAGGGAAATTGAGCCACTCTCACTCTTTTTATTCCCTGACCTAATTTAACTTTCATAATTTATTCATAATTCATTTCACAGTGTAAACAAAGGAAGGCCTTTTTAATCATTTTATATATTTTTCAAATTGATTGGATTTTAAAAAAAACGTTCAGAGATATACCAAATAATTATTGTCAATGTCAAAAATTGCATATTAAATGGACCAGAACAAGAATAAAAAGAATAACAATTTGTTTACCAAAACCAAGGACTAATTTATCACAAAATGACAACATTAATAAATTAAACCATCAAAATATGAAACCGCATTTAACAAAAGTATTATTTGTAACTTTCCTTGAAAACATTTCAGTACAAATTGCAACAATGACTATGACTTTTGACATTTTGATCGACTTCCTTTCAAGAAATCTCCCAGGCTTCGTCATTTTCCTCCCACATGAACTAAACAAACCTACGTCAACACAAATCTCTCTTCTTCTTCTTCTCCGAAACCCATATCTACCTAAGCATCTTTCTTATCATTAATGATTTCGCGAAATTCGTCTCAATCTGTAGCTAGAAAAAGAGAGAAAGGGCAAAAAACGGAATCGCAAATAAAGCAGCCACATGCTCCGTTCATAACTCTAACAGAGTTTCATCAACAAATCCAACATGACTTTATGCCAATCTGCTTGGGGAAGGGAAGAGAGAACGTTGTAAACAAAAGCCACAATTACCAATAACAAGGTCGCCCTTTAAAAAAAATCAACTCGAGTTTTTTAACACACGGAAATATGATAGCTTTAGTACACATATGTTGTGTAATTATGCAAACATTCAAAAAATCACACATGCATTTCATATGTCAATGTGAATTTCTTAACAGATTTTCAAAACGTTTGAACAACTTACATGATGCATAAGCTTCATCCCACGCCTTGGAATGCTATGAGCCCTTTGTTTGACATTCCAGAAGGATCTGTGTACTACGACGCAGTACACGTGAGTAGGGACACCACGATCCCATGTTTTCCCCGTAAACAACTTTTTTCCCCATGTTTAAAACTGGGGTTTGAAGGGTTTGGTAAAAATTTAAAACTGGGGGTTAACCAACGTTTCCTAAACTTGAAAACGTTTTGTTTGTTGCGTTGCACAAAAGATGTTTTGACCAGAAGTTGTGGCGTTGTCAGAGCTTTGGATGGGAGTGAAAGACGAAGTGAGAAACGTGGCCAAGTTACAAGGGCCCGTAGGTACGCACAAACTGCGCCGCGAGAATCAGCCTACAGTGACTAATACCACGGAATATAACCATCCTTTAATATGAACACGTATATATTCAAGGGGAATGCAAGGGGAAAATTCGCAAAGTCGCAATCTACCAATGCATATAATATAATACTCTTCTTCTCTGTTGTTATGTGCTCTAGACCTTTCCTCGTACTTCTGCAACAATCCAACTTCGCAAATTCTTTCTTCTTCATGAATCATGACAGATAGAACAGATACAAGATATACAAAGCATATAAATAAAGGTATGAAAACAATTCATATGACACAAACAACACTTCTTCAATAAGATGTTCATAAGACTAAGCTATGATGTAATTTGCTAATAATCTCACTAATATATTCGACAACATTCGACAGCTGTAAAAATGACAACATGAAAAAAAACGTTGAAAACAAGAGACGTACATATCTACATATGAGCTGGCAAGTTAACTTACGATTAGCCAAGTAAATCATAAACAAAGTACAATTCCGACCAACACTAACCACATGTAAATTGAAGAGTCACAAAATAGATGAAAAATTAACCTTTCCTGACACTGAGCTAACTATAAACATTATAGTAATAATAATAAAATGAATTGGCTCTATTAAAATTGTTAGGAAGGTAAATAAATGGGCTGTGCAATTTTGACATGGCCCAATTACCACTCCAATTGCACCCATATAACCACTAATTCCTATTCTCAACACTGATAATAATGACACCAACGTCTATCATGCATAATAATAATAATAATCTCAAACATGAACATGAATTTATAAGAACGGATGGACGTAAATGACGCTCTGGATCTGACGTCAATCTAAGAATCGGATTGAACCGAGTGAAATTCAGTGGGCGTTTTAGGCACTGAGGAGAAAGTCAAAGGTCTCGAAAATAACAAAAATGTACAACCAACCATAATATACCAAGAGAAAAGCGACTTATTACTTTGTGAAGGATTAAATTTCATCAGAACAAAGGAACAAAGGAAAATTTATCAATATGCTCTTCTAAAAACTAAATAATTACGATTACTTTGTAGCCTCTCATTAGTAGCAAATTCAAAGAATTTCAAATCAAGCCCAAAAATAGATTAATTAGATTATGATAGCAAATAGTTGGCATATTATAATAGATTCATATTGACGTAAACCAAGGTTATTTATCAAGTACAAAATCGACAATTAGATCTTGTCCATGACATGACACGTGCAACACAATCGAATGTTATAAAGTCCTATCATCATCTAAACCACCACCACCAACATCGAGTTGCAGTAATAAGTAATTTAAGGTTAGCGACTGACTGCTTCCCACTAACCAATTGTTATTATCAAGTATTTTAAACTGGTGTTAGCTGAGTAGAAATCTTACTTCAAGTAAATTTATGGGGCCCATGAAAATGGCATTGTAAACTACATATGACTTTGAGAAATAGCTCG
>JAQIXN010002742.1:0-10308 GCA_034698145.1 Proisotoma minuta | reverse complement strand
GCAAAGGTTCTTTAAAGTTTAAATTAATTAGTTATATAAAAACTTTAAAATAATTCATCGTTTGTAATATACAGCACAAAGATGCAGCATCAATGATACTTATTGAAAATGTAGTTTACAGCAAGAATGCTGACTATGCATCCGCGAGCAACGCTCAGGCAAAAGCATCCTCGGGAAATGATATTAAAGATCTCAAAAATGGCGATTGTTCAGTTCAATTGAAAAATCTCACTCTACGATTGGGGTTTCCTTATGTTTATATCCATCAAAAAATATGCGAACACATTATTGTGTTTAACGACATTCGGTCAGTCATTAATATTTTATACCAAAGTGTAATACTATATTTAGAATAATTTAGTTAATAATTTGTTTTTAGATCACTCAAATGTACTGATGAGCATCGCATCAAGGAATATCCTCGGATTCCAAACGTTCCGGCTTTGAAAAATGTCTACTGTCATGTTGATAATCAGCGAATGGCAAAGTAAGTGACAAGTCTCAAATCGAATTTGAATTACATTTATTTTTTAATAATAATTGGTTGGTTAATATTTGTAGTTGGGCTGTATTGGATTGTGACGCTTTGCCAGAAAATCCAATGTTTATGTGCAGAAAGTGTGTTCTTGACTTTTGCTACAACGGAAAGAGTAAGCGGATGAGTTTCAAGCTGCTGCCATTCCGGCAAATTGCTAACGAAATATAATTTTCATTAAATTGTTAACTTATTGACAAGCTTGTTAAAGCATTATTAATTGTTCACAAATTATCCTTGTTTGAAATAAAACAAAAAATCAATAATTTATCCAAAGATTAGGACCGATTTTTTTGTTTTTTTTTTCTAATTGAAGAAAAAAAAATCATTTGAGGCCTTCGTTTGACAGAGACATATTTACAGTCCATAAATAAATTGCAGATGGGCTGCTACCAAAATTAAGATATATGAATTGATTGGATAGTTGTGCTTTTGATTTGATTTTAATTAATTTGCATAGCATATAGTTGACGCGAGTACGCAAACTTGGGGAAGCCAGCTGAAACGCTGAAAGTGAGTAATTTCTTCTCCATTAAATTAATTGAAATTACGTCGTATATTCGAGGATATTTATAAATATTTTGATTACTAGATAACTTATTTGAAAAGACACAACTATTGGATTGACACATCAATTGTCTAAATAACTGAAGACGAGAAAGTATTTTGTATTTTTGGTGACCTAGTTAAAGCCAATAAAGACGAATTGTTATCTTTGATAACCTTCTAGCTTTGGATTATAACAAGGAAGACACAGTGGATCAAGGTTAGTAGTTAAATTCCATAAAATGTGTTGTTTTTGAATAATTGAGAACATTTTATAAATATTTTGTTATTATCTTGTTATTTCAGTCTTTGACCGCTGATTTAACGCATTGATAAGAGTGAAAAATGACGATCAAGTCAATTTTGTACACCGTAATTGCCCGTGGGACGACGGTCTTGGTCAAATATGCTGCATGCGTCGGAAATTTCGCTGAAGTGACGGAACAGATTTTGACAAAAATTCCTGCAGACGATTCGAAACTTACATATTCTCATCTGAGTTATCTATTTCACTACATTAAAGAGGACAACATCACTTATCTATGCATCACTGATGATGTAAGTCAAAGAGCTCCTTTTTAAATTATGTATTTTTAGGGGGCGTTTCCCAAATTATTTGTTTCTTTTTTTAATTTAAAGGATTTCGAACGTGCCAGAGCTTTCCAATATTTGGCAGATATCAAACACAGATTTGAACAAACGTATGGAAAGCCGAGGATTCAGGATGCGTTGCCTTATGGGATGAATTCAGACTTTTCTCCCCTTTTGGCCTCGGAAATGGTAGATGATTAAAAATGTTGGGCTGGAAATTTTTATCCTTCTCTTATTTAATAGAAGCGATATTCAGAGTCTCGCGACGCGGATACTTTGGCCAGAGTTGAAGGGCAGTTGGAAGATTTGAAAGATATTATGGTCAAGAACATAGGTAAAATCTAAATATATTAAAATCTAAATTATGCATATATATGAAACTTTACATTTGTTATTTTTACAGACAATATGGCATCGCGTGGAGAACGATTGGAATTATTGGTTAACAAGGCTGAAAATCTCAACGCCACGGTAAGGAAAATAGATTAATCATTTAATGAGCTTATTTAAAACCATTGTTTAATGTTTTATACAGTCCGTGTCCTTCCAAAAAACAAGTACAAGTTTAAGCAGAGCCTTATATTGGAGAAACATCAAATTCTACGTTTGCGTTGTTCTCGCTGTTTTGGTAAGTAAGATCAATGGTCAAAGTCCAATTATTAATCTGTTTGTTCATGACTCAACCAAATTCTAAGAATATTTTATGCCTTAGTCACGATGTTATTTCTAACTTAACTCAATGATTCTTCCTAATCCTAATGTTCATTTTTAATTTTAGCTTGTGATTTACTTTATCGTCTCAATGTCTTGTGGAGGATTGACTTGGAGTGGATGCATCGGTGGGGGGAGTTCAAGTGGGGGCAACTCATCAGGTCAAAACTAAATCTCGTTGTCTCGCAACATCATCAATTGACCAAGCAAACTGAGAAAAATCCTATACGGCTATTATTATTATAGCAAAAATGAAATGTCCAAGCTAACCAAACTGAATTTGTGCTACATTTTATTTTACTATCTATTTGTGAATTTCATAACTTTGTAAAATATGAGTTTAAGATTGCTGCTTTGAAATATCAAAACTTATGAAACCTGTCTAATATATATATATACTATAGTTGTAGCAAATATAAATTTTGTAATATTAATATTTAGGTCAAATATGGATAAAAATCAATGTCGGGTTTTAAATTATATCTTAAAATAAATGTTTAAAGTGTGCTAATTAAATGAATGCAATAAATTCGAACAAAATTAAATAGTTTATCGTTTTTTTTTGTTTGTCGTATTTATCAAAGACAACGTCGATTTATATATTCGACATGTAAATTAAGACCAAACTCGTTAAATTGAAAAGTAATTCATAGGGTTACAAAACAATGAATTTCCCAAAACACACAAGAGACAATTAAATAAGTAAAACAAAGTCATGTCGATTAAATAAGCAATATTTTAAAATAAATCCTCAAACTTCAGAAGCTTAATCTTCCATTTGCCCTTATCCCAAGATTTTTTTTTTCATTTGAGCCATGCAATTTTGTTGTTAGAGCTTTCTTAAATGCAAGTTAGTTCAAGTTCTCCTAGCTAAACAATCAAATTTACAATTAACAAGTTGGAATATCAATTGTAAGGAAAACTAATGCATAAATAAATTGACACTTGCCATTTCCATGCAATTTGCTCTCATGGTCAAACATCTTCAAGAAGCTCTTTAGAATATTCAATACATCCATCATAGACTCGAGAAAATAAAAGTAAATAAATGAGATTGTCCATCAGTATCAACTTTGTTTAGCATTGGCCCCTGACCCGAGATCAGGATCCTCTGGGAAAGAGCAGAATTAAAATTTTTAGTGGGTATGAGAATCTCAGAAAAGGACAGCTCAAAAATGAGACATCACTGGATATCATCTTTCGCTTCCATATTTTTTGGAAGGGAAGGTTTTTTTGAAGCATTTTGATGGGGCTGGGTTGCGTGGGGATTGTGGTGTCATTTCAACAAAGACTCTTTCCTGAGTGTCCTGATGACAATGAAGCAAGTGAAGGATGTTGGAGTTTGCGTCTTTTGATCTTTCTCCGGAGGCAGTTGCACCCAACCCACACTTTCACTTTCCCACTTTCTCTCCGGCTATTCCCAGAGTACTATTCAGTTCCAAACAGTACTCAGCCTCCAAAAGTCCACACGGTCACAACAAAGCAATATTCCAATAAAAGACAAATATCATATATAATGTATATAGCTTTCATTCTATCCATTTTTTTATAAAATTTAAATTATATAGTGCTGTGCACTGTAACTACTTTCATTTAATATTTAGAAATAGAAAAAGGTGCCTAAACTGTTAACATACACATCAAAAGAAAAGTCAAAATGTAACTGCATAATTTAGTACAAAAGTGCCAAAAAGAACAACGAATATTAGCATATTCTTTCGATAGTTCCTTCATCATCGCCTGTGTTCAATTCAATTCTTTTCTGAAATTTGGAGGAGCGAGTGATCAAAAATGGATATACAATTAGAAAAATAGTTTTTAAATTGAATTTAAAACTAATCTGCTGAGAACATGATTCCCAGATTGGCCTCCATTCTTTGGCTCTTTTGTTGGGTCTTCCTCAACACAAGGTAATCCTTAAAGATTTAATAAAATGCATAAAAATCACTCAAGGAGTAAAGTTAACCAAGCTATTAATCAGCAATAAGCTATGGGAATTATATCATTCACTGAAGCGAGGTGAAAGTTGTTGGAGTTGAAGTACACAACAACAATATGTATTTATCATTTGGTCCGCAAGCCTTTGATCCCTTGGCTGGCTGGTGACAGTGACATGGATAAGTGTCAAGTGGAGGAAGCACCCAGACTGGCTCCTTAATGAAGCTCCAGAGAGGAAAACAATCCATCCTTGTCATCCCATTAAATATGCATATAATAGTTGATAGGAGTAGCTTAACATGTACAATGCATGTAGCAGGATGAAGATCCATCGATCCAATCATTTTTATACCACAAACTTTCTTTCCATTCATTATAAGAAAACAATTCTTTCAATTGCCACTTCCAATGTTTGCTCCAAACCAAACCAACTGTCCAATCCAGCGAATTTCACTTTACTTGTGTTGTTTTTCTTTCTTTCTAATCTTTTAGACGTTCTACCCAACAACTTTTTACTCTCAAATTCTCAGCAAGACAAATTATAATCTTTTTCGAAACTAAAATGGGATGGAGCATTTCTGAAGCTCAAGGAATTAAATAGAAAGAAAGGTGTAAAAGAATGTACATAGAAAAGCAATGCATTCTTTCACCATTAATACAACTCTTCTGTGATACATCCCTTTTACTGGTGAATTAAATATGAACATTTTCTCAAAATAAAAATGTTTTCGGTAGTTAAATAATCATATGCAAAGATAATAATTTACTTGTGATGGTATGAAATTTGGAATTGAGAAGGGAATGAGAATACAACTTTCTCCTGACGTAGCAAAAAGTTTGCGAACTTGTCTTCTCTTGTTTAAATCAAGAGAGAAAGGAAGAATGGTGGCCTTTTATGAAAGTTGGATATCATCACACTCTTCTTTCTTTTCTTTCAGACCATCCTGTGGAAAATCAGCAAATGACAAGTTGGAGAATGTGACACAGACAATAGCTCGTCTCCTCACGGGATACGACATACGACTCAGGCCTAATTTTGGGGGTAATCAAACTCCATCTTTTTTATCCGTCTGCTTTTTAAACAACTTATAAATAGCTTTGAAAAATTGAGTTGTCTTTGTTCGTCATAGTCTATTGAGCTTGATTAAAGACTTTCAATGGGATGATGTGAATTTTGTTTGATTTCTTCCTTTCTCAAGAATTGCTCTGTAAAATGAGAAATGAACAAACTCATTTCTTTGTTTATTTGCAATACGTCAGTTATAAAAAGTAGGTCGAGCAGCATCTCATTTTCCCTCAAAAAGAAGAGAAAGCAGAGGAATGAAATATTTTAAGGAGATGGGGGAAAGTCGTGTTTCATTTTTATGTAGTTTTGTGCTCATGCAGTTTTCCGTGCACAACTGGCTCTGACTTTTCCAGAAAAAATGCCTCCAGGTCAAAGTCAAACTTGTACATTCTTCACAGATGAAATTAGTCGTTTTTTTTTGCTATTCCAAATTTTGTTAGCATTTTCTCTATCTATTCAATACTTTCCACCATTATTTTTGTGAATTTCTAGCCTAGCTGTATTTTATCTTGACTCTGCTCTCATTTGGTTTGTCCTGTCACATGCATATTCATTTACATAATTTTGCCCTTGGTCATTCGTTCTGTTTGTTTCCAACTGACTTTGTTTAGATGTTGGTTTGAAGTGTTGACACAATGGTTTGACTTTGATTTCAGGGCCACCGCTGGACGTTGGTATGGATCTCACTATTGCCAGCTTTGGTAAGTCCTTACTCCAAAATAAAATATGCAGCAAGGTTGGAAAGTCACTAACCGTGTTTAAAACACAAAATGCCAATTTAGGAATTTCAGTAAATAATCATGCTCCATTTATTTTTGTTTGCAGATCACATCTCAGAAGTTAACATGGTAAAGCCCTTTGGTAGCCCTTATTCTTGTTTACTTACAAACTCTCCCTCATATTGATTAATTATTTGGACTGAATGAGTTGGGGCACCCAAGAGGACAAATAAAAGCTTTTGCTGGTGGACGCACCCACTTCATCTCCTTTCACAGAGAGAACTTTCTCCGAGTGTTATGTGTCCTTAGACTGGACTGGATCTCATCTCATTAGTTGGCCAATTTATTTTACTGTTTGGAGCTATTCTGCTTCCATTAGTTGGCTACAGGCTAATCTTCCTCCTTCTCCAGTGATGGCCATTAACTATTTTGTCCTTCCTTCTCCAAACAAAGGAGCAAAATGTGACATGGATGGAAGTGGTACAAATATATAATATCCCACCACTTCTTTCTTTTACATAGAATAGGGCAAACTTATAGATTATCTACAAAGAAAGAGGGATGACGAGGTAATAGGAAGACCAAGTTGGTTTGTGGCTTTAATTACTCTTTTTCCATTTCCTTGCCTCCAATTGTTCTCATGTCTAAGAATTAAACTAAAATTTGTCTGTGAGCCCATCTCATGCAATCTAAAAGTTGAAAATTTTATTCAAGTGTCCTATTGAAAGTAAGTAAGTAAGTAAAGGAAAGTTTTTGTCTATTGGATCGGTGACTACATAATGCATACATTATACTGTATATAACTTTGGATAGATTGGGCCGCGGATCTTTGGAATTCAAGTGGTAGTGGATGGATATGGATGGGAAATTGTAAAGTTTTATGGGGAATTGTGAACTACATAGATTCTGAAGTTCCAGACAAGATGTTAAACTGGGATGGATGGGATCCATTCTCAATTCCATCTCCTGCTCTTTTTCCATATACTAAATAGGGCTAGAGAAAGTAACCAATATCGCATTACATCACTTTACGATGTATTGAAAGTCTCCATAGGTATCCCCACTCTAATGTCTCCCCAAAAAACTCGTACTTTCACTACCGTCATCATCATTTCAAATGCCCCCAATACTTTCACTTCTTGACAGCCCAACCATATTTTCTCATTCATGCATAAAATTTACAGGTTCTTTGCATACAATCCCATTACCCCCTTCCACTTCTACTCATACCAATAACTATTTCGTTTCAATTTCTTAACTAAATATTTATGTTAATTATGTTATCTAATGTTAATATCATCCAATTTGATGGGCAGAGTGTACTTATATAGTGTATAGTGGCAAAATGTAATGCTTTCCACTTTCTTTCAGGACTACACGATAACCATGTATCTAAATCAATACTGGAAGGACGATCGCCTTGCTTTCAGCACAAATGATGAAGTGCTCACGCTTTCTGGTGACTTTGCAGAAAAAATCTGGGTACCAGACACCTTCTTTGCAAATGACAAAAACAGGTTCGTGAATCTTTTATTCTCTTCCTTTAAAGTGAGTAGTATCTCATCTCACACCATGCATTATACATGATGTATTCATGGATAAAAGAGAACAAGTTATTTTGACACTATGTTTCTTTCAGCTTTCTCCATGATGTCACAGAGAAAAATAAGATGGTTCGGTTATATGGGGACGGGGCTGTTACGTATGGCATGCGGTTCACAACCACTTTGGCCTGCATGATGGACCTCCACTATTACCCTCTTGACAGCCAAAACTGCACGGTTGAAATTGAAAGCTGTACGGCTCCTAATTAATAATCATAATATTTAAAGTAGTAGTGTATCAGTGTATAATTTCTCTTGCTGTTTAGATGGGTATACAGTTTCTGACGTTGTGATGTACTGGAAGGACACGCCAGTGGTTGGGGTCGAAGAGGCCGAGTTGCCCCAATTCACAATAATGGGTTATGAAACGAATGATAGGAAGGAAGCTCTTGCGACCGGCGTCTACCAGAGATTGTCCCTCTCCTTTAAACTACAACGCAACATTGGATATTTTATATTCCAAACTTACCTTCCTTCAATCCTTATAGTAATGCTTAGTTGGGTATCCTTTTGGATAAATCATGAAGCTACTTCCGCTAGGGTTGCATTGGGTAACTATTTTATTGCAAAATCTCATTAAAAATGTAACAATCTAATGTTCACTTTCCTCTTCTATTTCTAAATATCAAGGTATAACTACGGTTCTGACAATGACTACAATTAGCACTGGAGTTCGTTCCTCGTTGCCCAGGATTTCATATGTGAAAGCAATAGATATTTATTTGGTCATGTGCTTTGTTTTCGTATTTGCGGCTTTGTTGGAGTATGCCGCTGTGAATTATACTTATTGGGGAGCGAGGGCAAAGAAGAAGATCAAGCAAAAGAAGGGAGCTGAAGGCACTCCGTCAAAACGACAAAGTGACCAATGTTTTAATGAAGAAATTATTGAGTTACAAGTACGTCAACTTTCTTTTTGTGAACTTTAGTTTTTAAATGAGCATGTTTTATTAGGAGCTGCCATTGTCTCCAATACCATCCATTAGGCAGCGAAATTTTTCAGCCTCCCGAAGCGACCCTTCAATAGGCGTGGGGGGAACTCAGCCCAGAAATTTCCCCCCTAGTTTTCGTATCCACCGGCCATATCACCACTCTTGCAGTTACACCAGCTCAAGCCTCCGATCCCGCGGTTTAAGGGTCAGGCGTCGTAATGGCAGCGAACTTCAAGCCCAACCTCAACGCGTCCTCCAAACCATTAAAAAGGGTGCCTCGGCATTGAAAAACTCTTTACCAAGAATCCGAGACGTGAATGTGATTGACAAATACTCTCGAGTTGTGTTTCCAGTTTCTTTCATCATGTTCAACGTGTTTTACTGGAGCTTTTACTTTTTATGAGATTCACCCTCTGCCTACTACTACAGTTAATGCAAAAACTGTGGTTAAAAGTGTGGGCAGAGGTGCAACAATAATAATTTTAATAGGTGTATAATTACTATAAAACTAATAGGAGTTAAATATCTGCCAAATATACAAAAGATAACTAACCTGAACAACGAAATTATTTAGACAAGCACGATTTTGTTGAGCAAAACGTGCAAATAAAAAACACTCATCTATGCAGTCTTTAAGACTTAATAAGTACAAAACCCTATTCCTTCCTTGTGTTACACATTAAACCATCGATAACTCCGCCGCGGCAATTAATTTTTTGATTATGCTACCAATTATTAGTAGCCAATACACTTTCATTTTGTCTCCCAAAAAAAAAATCCCCCAAAAAAGGTCATGGGGAAAGATCTGGACCCTTATGTGGAGCAACGCATAAAAGTTCTTTCCGGACAAGGGTTACCGTCTGGTATGGTCATAAAGACGTTGAAAGGTGAAGGTATCAGTGTCAATCGAATGACTGTGCTTCGAGTTAATAAAAATGTTGGAAAAAATCGGGTGGCGAAATCCATGGGCCGTCAACCATCGCCTCAAAGACAACCAGCCCGTAAAGTGAAAGTTCAGACTTTGAGAAAATTGGACCAGATGACCTCCAAACAAAATCCATGTGGCCAAAACGACATGGCAAAAGAAGTGGACCTATCTCAGGGATATATATCAAAACTTATCAGAAAGAAGCTCGGAAAGACAGTTCGGAAAAAAAGGATTGTTCATGCACTAGGTGAAAGTCATAAGAAAAATAGGAAGACCAACTCCCGGAAGCTGTACGAGAGACACGTCGCAGGTAAAAAATCCGAATTCATGGCTACCTTAGACGAGGCATTCTTCTCTTTAAGTGACTGTAATGGAACAAGACAAATCTATTACGATACAGCCAAAAAAGGTCCTCCAAAATATGTTAAAGAACGAGGTGAAAGCTACCCAAAAAAATTCATGGTTGTTGGTGTAATGACGGGGACACTTCCACTTATCAAAGTTCCTTCAAAAGTTAAAATTAATTCAGTGTACTATATTGAGCATGTTTTAAAACCTATTTTGGAAAAATCCATACCAAACCTTTACGGCAGTGACACCGAGAAAGTGTTTGTGCACCATGACGCAGCTTCATCACACACGTCCCGGAAAACGCAAGATTATATGGCAACGGTAAAAGTTAAAAATGGGATAACAGTCATTCCTAATAGTGAAATACCTGTTAAATCCCCTGACATGAGT
>JAQIXN010002741.1:0-10308 GCA_034698145.1 Proisotoma minuta | reverse complement strand
TGGGGAAAATAAAGCTTTTAGGCCCTCAGAAACGCCTTCCACGGTATTATCCTTTTAAATTGACAATTTTATGGTCCATTTGTCAACTTTCTTTCTGTAGCACAATATTTTCTGCTTTCAATTCTTTACGCTTTACGATGAGTGACGCCCGTAATTGCGAGTTTGTAGAGTGGCAAACTGAACCAATTAACTTTGCATCTTCTTGGCAAACAAAACGGTATGCAAATAAATATCACAGCAGCAAAAACTTATTTTTTCTGTGACAGGGATTATGAATCAAAACAACTGCAGACTGAAGATTTAAAAATGACTGAACAAGGGATTCAGTGCATGTCACTTCAAACAAAATCAGTATGCTTACAATAATAATTATTTTTGACTCTAAATTAAGGTTTACGATTATGTACTAAATTATGATAATTATTGTGATTATCATCAGGTGCAAACAGATTTTGAAGAAAAACGAATTGAGGTCAAACCAATGAATCCTCCTTATCCTCCCTCTCTTTACGCCTTCTTCTCAAAAGTGACGGATGACATGTGTCGATGTTTAGAAGAAAATTTGGATCCTTTTTCATTTGAAGTATTTAAAGACTCTGGAGATGCTGATAATAATGATGATGGGGAAAGTGTTCGGGGAAAAGAAGCTGTGAAAAAATTTACATTCAAAAGCCCATCTACTTTGGCAAATGTGGTAATTACATGAATATTTTATCGATTATTGATTTCTGTTTTTGCAAATTGTTATTATATATATTATTTGCATATAGGAAGCTGGAAGTTGCGTTGCATGGAATAGCAAAGGGACGCAGGTGGCAATAGGTTACAAGTGTCCCTCTCATCTCGCTTGGTGCTCCCACCACGCCCCCATTTCAATATGGAACCTAAGTCGCCCCCACTTCCTGGAAAACAAGCCGCACGCAGAAGTGGTGCTCCCAAGCTGCATCACTTGCATAGAGTTCCATCCCTCCCACCCATTCGTACTGGCAGTTGGGATGATTTCAGGGGGTGTGGCCATTATAGATTTTTCTATTATTGATCCATCAGCCCCAAAGCCAGAATCTCAGCAGGAACAAAAGACTCCTTTTGACCCCCCTCCAAAGACATTACTAGGTGGAATAAAAAAGGGGGAACAAATGAGTCAATTGGGATATTTCATTGCAAGACCTGAGCATTCTTTGGCGATAACTTCAATCCATTGGATGAAACTGAGTGCGTCTCAAAGTGCTGAATTAATTGTCAAAAACAAGAATCCATCTCAAACGTGTCTGATAAGTGCAGGGAAGGATGGATACATTTGTCTGTGGTCGACAAATACGTCAAACACAAAGATACAACTGGAAAAAAAGTTTATAATTTGGGCAGACAATATTCCTGGAGATGTTCCAATTGGACTAAAATCTAGAATTAGTTTGAAACAAATTGGGATTCTGGGTCTTGGAACTTGTAAAGATGATCCTTTTGCATGTATTTTAGCAATATTTGGAGGATTCATATTTCAAGGAAATCTGGACTCAAATATAGATGCTTGTGAGATTTCAAAAAATTAATACAATAGATGATGGCAGAAAATAATTGTAATTCTTTTCTCCTTCAGATACGGCCATGTCAGAATTGGAAACAAATTGTGCGTTAACCCATATTTTATTGGATCCCGGATTAGTCTTCATATCGCAGAATCAAGGGAATGTTAAAATAGTGGCATGTTCTCCATTTCATCGTAATGTTTTCCTTGTTGCAACTATCGATGGACGAATCACAGTTCAAAACATTCTAGAGGTACTTATAAAAATAATAAGATGATCTAGCAACAAAAATACATTTTGTCTGACTTTAATAATTTTAAATCATATTCATAGCCATTAAAACCTATAATGGAATTTAATTTGGATTCGGATTTCCATGAGCCATTGAATGATGCCAAGTGGTCGCCGTCTCCAACGGTCTTCGCAGTGGCAAGTGGGAAAACGGTTTATTTGTTTGACTTGAAGAAGGGTTACGTCCCAATTCTCACGATCCCACACGAGAATTTGGTCACAGGAGTCGCCTTCAATGACAATGAGTGAGTTGGTCAAGAATTAAAAAAATGGAAAATATACATTTTGTAATAATAATTGAAAATACTTGTTTAAAATCACAGCACTGCGATAATTGCTACATGTGATATTAATGGATTTGTCAACATTTGGAGGCTGCCGACAACTTTCAATCCCCACGATACTCCTCACGATTTGGATGTTTTAATTAGTCAAAACAATGTTGAAGTTGATCAGAATAATTGTTCTACTGTAGAAGAAAAATAATATGATTATTTTTGTTGTATTTATATTAATATTGACATTTTATTGAAAAATTTCGTTGCAAATAAATGTCTAACATTGATTTAAATTTTAAATCACTAGAATTAACATGAGCACCGTAAGCCTTACGGCGTAAGCTTAAAATTTCCAGAAACACAGTCAAATTGATCAAGGGGCATATCTGAGTTTATCATGCAACTCTTTTTGGAGTGTCGAAGGAATGTGAAGTTTAAATGCGTCTTGTGGACATTGTAATGATTGCTGAACAGTTTGCATGGCACAGTCACGAAGAGAATAAAGCGGCACCGTGATGTTGACGACTTGTCGCGTCGCCCTGATTTCACCCTCCTTTAATTTCACATAAACGGGCTAAAAGACAAATATAAAAATTGTGTCACTAATGTCAGATGAAAACTGAAACTAAATTAATAGTATACCTCTGGACAATCGAAAACTTCTCTCGAGCTACAAATTAGTTTTGTTTGATTATCCGAATCCCTGAATATCCAAGGATGACTGACAAAAGAAGTGACATCGAAATGATCTTTAGGCTGCAGTGTCTGTAAATTCAAAATTGCCAATTTTAACTATCAAAGAGTCATGAATTTGAATTTTTTTTAGCTCTTACCTTGTATTTGACTCTGACACCGTCATAATTAATCCAAATCACGTCAACTTTTCTGTCCGTCTTGTTTAGAAATCGAATGTAGGATGGACGAATGGATGTTTTGGATTTGACCGTTGGCACTTCCTTGGCCTCCACACCCTGTCCCTGGGACATTGTTATCGACAATCTTTAATTAACTATTGTAATTTAAATCCAAATATAGGTCAATTATGCAAGTTGAGTTTATCTCAATATTTTTGTTTTGCTTAGATTTGAGATGAGATTGATTTTATTGAGAGGAGGGAATTTTGTTTGAGCGCTTTAATTTCGTCGTTGCTCATTTTGTCGTGGCTTCCACATTTTGGAAAGTGCTTCAAAAAGAGACACTTTCGAACACATAATTTCATTTAATTAATTGACCTAATGTTTTGAGTTTTGATTTTACACGTAACATATTTTCGAAAACAAGAGATAATGTTGGATTTTTGAGCATTGCTATTTTAATATGGGACGAATGCCTCCAAAATCGAAACCGAAAGAAAGCGGAGTGACGGCGGGGACATCGTCAGGGCGCGGGGGTCGAGCGGCCACCAGGGTCACAAGGTCCACTCCCAGTAAAATAAAGGTACGTTATGCAAGGGAAATGATAGCTTGGAATCCAACAGTTGGATGCCGTGTTTTTGAAACATTTTTGTTTTTGCAGGTAGAAACAACCAAGTCTCCTAGCCCAAGACGAAGAGGCCCAACTGCGACAGCGACATCAGAAACTGCTGGACCATCAACAGCAAAAGGGAAGGGTCGTGGAGGAACTGCAGAGCCTGAGACACCATCCAAAAATGTTCAAAAAACATCGCCCAAGACAGCGGTAAAAGGCTTTTCCTAATAAAAGTATTATTATTGAAAATGAACAGAGTTTGGTTTTATGAAATAGGAAGAGAAAGGACAGAAGTCGGCAGCAGCAGTGGAAAAAACTGTTGCTATCATTGAAGTGGACGAAGATAGTCGAGACAATGAGGTACAAGAGGAAATTCCTGCTATTTTTTATTGAAATTTAATACATTTTTGTTTAAAGGCTGATCCTCTAAGCTCAATCGACAAGGTTGCAAGTCTTGCAAGGGACCACAAGGATAAGGGACATAAAGATATTTCCTCCTCTTCCGATGATTATGAAGATAGTGATGACACTGTGCCTTTCAATCCGACAAAATCCCTAACATCTGCAACAGCAGTCCCTGAACCATTAAAGCGTCCAGGTCCTCTTTCGAAGACAATGGTGTGTCGTATTATTTATCCCTTATTTTTTTAAAAAAAGATCTCTAATAATTAATTTTTGAAGGTCGGTAATACTCCAGATAAAAATAAGAAAATAGAAGAAAATAAAGCAAAGTCTAAACAGCAAATTGATGAAGAAGAGACACAACAGAGTGAAAACCCGACAACTCTAAAGAAAAAGAAGAAAAGGGGATCTTATATGGAAATTAAAAACAGAATTCTACCTAAAAAAGATGTATTTGATGAGCTCAACGTACGACAACATATCAATTTGTTATTATCCAAAAACTTGAAAAAATAATTTCGTTTTTAGGGGAAGCGCATAGAAATACCAGACACGCTGGAGCCTGAGCCAAGTGAAGTAGACTCTGACGATCCTGACCATGAGAAAGTTAAAAAGTCAAGGAATAATATGGAACAGGTTTTGTTGCAAGAGGGAACCAACATTTTTGCAACAATGGAGTCAACTGATGTTCACGAACTATTGAGGAGAATTGATTCCCAATGCACACCAATGGACAGAGTTTCAATTGCAAGACGAGAAAAAGCAATTGATTGGGATTCGGTTGCATTTTCATCTTTTGGTCCTCGTCAATGTAAAGCTATTTGGGTTTATTTGAGACATCACGCAAGAAGCTTTAGGATTATGTCAGAAGTTGTCAGCGAAATCAAAGCAAAGTTTACATCTGATAAAGCATTTCAATCTAAACTTGTAGAGAGCTTACCTGGTTATCCTCGAAAACCACCTACTGCACAAGGAAGCTTCCACTGTTACAATAGGGAAAAGTGGGAAAAAACTAAACGAAATCACACTGACGACTTGCCCAATTTCATAACGGTAATTTGGTAGTTTTAAATTAAATACATTAAATTTTAATAATGACAGGGTGTTTTTGTTTTGTAGTTCCAAAATCAGTGTCGAAAGGAATACGAGGCCTTACCAATAGAAGTGAAAGCTAAATATCAACGACAGTCTGAAGAAGCAGCAGCTTTGTACAAACAGGAAGTCAAAGCATTTTATGCTGAAAATCCTGGGATTGCTCAATATCTTGCGAAACAGTTTAGGCATAAAGAAACACCTGTAAAAAAGGTGAAAAATAAAACAGAAGGAAGTTTGAACATCACAAGTAAAGTTGTGGATCCTTATGAAGATGCACCACTTTTACCACAATCTCCTGTTGCGGTATAATGAAAGAGAAATAATAATTTTATTTAACTTTATTTTTATAAAAATTTTCTTTTAAACTTTTACAGAGCTTTATTAATGCAAAACTAAACAGAATTAATCCACCAGCGACGGGAGATGACTTATCTCGAATGAAACATCATTTTTATGATAAATATAAGAATCTTTCAGATAAAAAAAGGGTTAAATGGATTGATAGCTGCATTCAAGACTGTATCATGTACTTTGACTATGTTAAAGAATATCAGGTGGAACATCCTGGTTTCAAACCACATTTAAAACTTGGAACCCTATTGAAAGCAGAAGAGCAAATTTTGTGGGAAAATGCTAATGGAAAACCTGAAAATCCTAAATCTGCGGCCTCTGAATTATTTTGTGACGAATTTGAAAAAAGTGGTGAAAATGCAGATTTATCAGAAGAAGAGCGACGAACTATAGCTATGCAAAAATGGAATGAGATGGATTGGTATCACAAGGAAATGTATACAATGAAGTTTAAAATTAGCGTAGTGGAGTACAGGAAACAAATTCAAGAGTTTTTTGCAAAAGTCCCAGAGTTTATGAAGCCTTATACTTTGAGACGAATTCATAGAAAATTTTGGAAAATGTTGGAAGACGTCGATAAGGAAGTTGACGTCAAAATTGAGCAAATTGAATCACCCAGTGAAATGCTTATTACAGGTATATAAAATTTACATTTACAAATAAAATTGTTCGTTCAGTAGTTATTTAGTTATATTATAAACTTGACAATAAATCGAGTTTTGTTTTTGATAGCTGATCATGGAGTGGTAATGAATGACGGGAGTTCTCACAAGCCTAAAAAATCAAAGAAAAGAAAGCGAGAACAAGAAGACGCTCAAGATTTGGGCTTGTATGGAATTGAGGGAGAAGAAGAAGGTGATCGATATATATTGGACTCTGAATTTGGAGATAATATCACTGCCCCAAAGAAAAAGAAGAAAAAAAAGAAAAGGCATGATGATGATGATGAAGAAGAAGGCTATGCTGACGACGACATTCCCAACAGCTCTAATTTTATCCAAACTCATTTGAAATCCAAGACAATAGCCGAGAAAGAAACTGAACGAATGTACGGAGCTGGAGATCGAGTTGCATATGAACTTGATCAAAATTTTGTTCAACAGCACAAACACTCTGCAAAATACTTTCCGCAAGGCAACAAAGTCTCCCAAAGTAAGAATAAATCCGGGTTTTAATTTATTGCAATAATATGTAAAGAGACAATAATAACATTATGTTATAATAATAATTATTGTAAAATAATGCAAGGAACGTTGCATCAAAATCAAACTGAATTTTATTACTATTTATTAGCTGGCTTAGCCTAGGTATCTTCTTGTTACAAGTTAATGTAACATGTCTTAACTATTGCTTATTTTTGATAAATATTTACAATTTTAAAGTAGTAAACAGTTAAATAGAAATATTTATATTTGTTTAATTATCCAGTCGTGTGACTTAAAAAATAAAATATTTTATCGAAATCCTTATTATTATTAACTATATTATTTTCATAATAAAGAAGATACCTCGGCAGGCCACATAGTCACGATTTTTATGTTGTTTAATTTTCCATTTCAAATATTTTTAGACGATATTTATGAGGCAGTTCGAGGTATCTTTGACTCACGAAATCATTTGGGCCGAAAATTCACCGTCTACTATTATTACGCAAAGTACGTGGCTACAGAAAAGGTTTGGATTGATCTCATGTGCGAAAAAGGCTTGGAGGAAGCTGCCAAAAACATAATAAATACCTTTTTAGCACTACCAGGTGCCCAACAGGTATAAAATTCTTTATCCTAGTCAAGTTAAAGCATTGTTTGAACTTTGAAATAAAACATAAAACATGTTTGCAAACATTTAGGAAATTTTTGTTGAAAAATCGAAAGAATTTCATAAAGCTAAACGTTATACTGAAGATTTCCCAGACGAACCAGTCCCACCTCCAAAGTAAATTACGCAATTATTATAAGTTATTATTTTTTCATTTATGTAATTTTTTATTTAAACTGATTAATGTTTTTGCTTCAATTATGTAGGAATCCAAAAGGGGTATACACCAGAGACCTAATTAGAAAGAAAACAAAAAAAGCGACTCGCCCAACGCCATGGCACGACTTGCCAGAGAAGGTTCAAATATTTTACATGAAGAGATTATATCATGAGACGAAAATTTACATGAGAAATTATGACGCTTTTATTTCGGTAATATATATATATATATATTTTTATACATATACTCGATTGATTGAAATGCACGCATGATTTTCTTTATTATTAGAATCTTACTCCAAGTGACTTGGTTAATTATGCCATTTATCGCTACCGAAAATGGGAATCGCGCATGTACATCACGCAATCAATTGCACAAGCCAAACAGCAATTTGTGTTCCCATTTCAAGAAACAGAACAGAGAACAACTCATCCTATTGGAAATGAATTACAACTTGTTAGAAATGTTCAGAGAGATAGTAAATTCGGAGTCAGATATCGAAAAGAAAGCAATCCGTTCACGGAATTAGACTCGGCAATAGAAAAAGCATCCCGTCCTGTAACATATGTGGCAAAGAGAAAGAAATGGACTGGAGAAAAAGCTCAATGGGATGAAGTAGATGAAAAAGTCGTGTTTTCATTGTTATTAAGCAAAGAAGAAACTAGACGCTATAAACTGAAGGCCTTTGAGATGTATAATTACCCTCTTGATGAGATTTTACCAAAAATTGAGACAACACAAGACCAAGAAGAGGAAATTCCTACTCCCAGATGTAGAATAATATCGGAAGGAACTCAAACTGATTGGACATCAATGTCCATTGTAAATGGACCGATAACATTTAACTCAACACCAACTCAAACTACATTAAGTTATGTCAAAAAACAGAATAGAAATATTCCTTTGGATGGCCTAGAACGATTCAAAGGAAAAGACTTGGAAACGTATCAAAGGCAAAAATCAAGGCTTGTCAACGATGTCCATACAGCAATTACAAAGGTCATCGTTCCTCGAGCCAGAAGAAAAAAACTGAAAGCATGTACTACTCAACAAAAAGTAAGTATGAAGCAAATTTTTAGAAATTTACAAATCACAGAGCTTGGCATGTCTGAAACGAAACAAAAGCAATTGACTCAGTGTAAAAAGAAGAATAATTCTAACACAGCAGCAAGGAAAAGAGTTGCAGTCGCAAAGAAGCGAAGTAATTCAAACTATTCAACGACTAACAATAATAAAAAAGCAAAGCCAAGTCAAGAAAATAAACGCAAACGCGGTTCTACAAGTAAGAAGACTCTGTCTTTGCCTGATGCTGCTGATATTGCTGAACTTGAAGTTCCAAGTTCCAGTAAATCTAATCAGACAATCTCGACACAACATGAACAACCAGAAGTACATACAATAATTGAGAACGAAGATATCGAATCTTATGTCAATATTGCGCCACTTACTCCTGTAGCAGAATTTTATGGTGATATACAAGATGGTAGCATTTCTGGCGAACGGGTGCCTGCGACTTCTTTTCCAGTAGAAGAGTTGGATGAAAACGAAGTCAACATATTAACTTTACTATAAAATGCTCATTCTTTTTGATTATTAATAATTAAAGAAATAAATAAACCATATATATGGTATAATTGACTTTTAATGAAATGAGATGTTTATTTTCATAAAGCAAAGTAGTAGATCACTTGTCCAATTTTGGACTACAAGAATTTAACAAATTTTTGTTGCATACAAACACAAATTAATCTTTAAAACTTTTCGACGCGTTGTTGAGCTTCTCACGTGGCACTTTCTTTCATTATTATTACATATGCTGACAATATTATTAAATAATTATTATTACAAGAGTTGCATAGTATAGGTAATTTCTTTACACTCAATCATGTTCGGCATCAGTACAACGAGTGTTACAAAACATAAATCTCTAATTTCAGTAAACAAAAAAGTTTGAATTACCGGTAGGTAAAGTGGTATTTTTCACTGTATTGGTTATTTGATGCTTAAATTAATAAAATGACGGATTTTATTTTTGGATAGAAGATTTTTTGGCTAATCGTCGTCGTTTGAGGACAAGAGAAAATTAGCAGCAAGCGTTTCATTCTTCTCACATGCAAAATAGGCTTGAACGACCAGGTGCTCAGGAAATCCCATCGACTTCAACTGTAAAATAAAAACATGGTTTTTATAAAGGCAAACTATTTTACGTTGCAATTGGGAATCTCACAAGAAGGGTGTACAATTAACTGAATTAACTTACTCTATCAATTGCTTCTTTATCTTGAGGAGTAATTTGAATTTGAAAGCCACCACCTGCACCTGGTCCACTACCAGTTGAGGACCCTGAAGAAGATGGAGGCGATTCTTCATTTAATAGTCGAACGAATTCTTCCTATTATAATTATTTTTAAATAAATATTCGTCATGTGTAACCGCAAATAAATTGTTTTATTTTTAAATGTACCTGATTTTCTGAAATGACTTGTAAGAGTGCTGGATTAGTTTGGCCTATTTGTTGCAAAACAGCATTGAGTAGCTGAGGATTTTCTCGTACAACTTGTCTCATTTGCTCAAACTGAGGTTGAGACCTTAAAAATCCCAATGGTCCATTTCCTCCTCCCCCTTCTAAAATTTGTTCAGCAACTCCTCCACCTACTGCTTCAGCAGCAGGGGCATTTTGTACAGCCTCTTCCTATTTTTTTAATAAAATTACTTGGCTTACCAGTGGCTTCCAAATACTTTTTCATTCTTCCTCTATTTGGAAATACTGAGGTTGTGGCTCCCATTAGAGGTGAGCATAGGGCCAGGCCCGGGCTTTAAAAGCCCGGACCGAACCGGACCGGGCAGGGCTTTTTGTCTCAGGGCTTTAATGTAACCCGGGCCGGTCCGGTCCGGGCTTTTCAGGGCTTAAAAAATCCGGGCT
>JAQIXN010002740.1:0-10325 GCA_034698145.1 Proisotoma minuta | reverse complement strand
CGCATCGCCTCCGAAGCGTCCCGTCTCGCCCAAATCAACAAACGGTCAACAATCACTTCTCGGGAAATTCAGACGGCCGTTCGACTTTTGCTTCCTGGAGAACTCGCAAAACACGCCGTGTCCGAAGGGACAAAAGCCGTCACAAAATACACGTCAGCTATTGAGAAGTAGTCTCTTCCTTTGGCATTCGACCCTCATCACTGACCACTCTTCACCGAACGAAAACATCAATCATCGGAAACCAACGGCCCTTTTAAGGGCCAACACAATTTCCAAAGAGTAAATTAGGGTTATTTATTCAACCCTTTAATTTAAATCGTTACAATTTCTAGAAATTAAACAATGTTTTCAGTAATAAGACGCTAATAATTTTATTTCCCGAGCCAGGGTTAATGTTCTCTTGACGGGTTTGTTCATTCTGTTTGTTCATCAGTAAGGGTCAAAACTGCTAATCGAACAGTTCTCAAAATTTGCAGTTTTACTACCCAAATTACCCAATAGTAAGACATTGAAATTTTCAATTTGAAAATGAGCGTTCACATTGAAATTTTCAATTTGAAAATGAGCGTTCACATTGAAAATATTGAAATGTTAAAATGGCACGTCACAAGTCTAATTTCTCCGCATTTTGAAATATTTTGCCCAAGGGGAGGGCCAAAACTCAATTGAAAGAGTTTTGACTGTTTTGAGTGACTCAATCACCGTTGAATCCCTCGTCAAAAAGCATGAGACAATTACGTTGCAAAAAAGCAATGCAAAAAAGTCGAATTGTTACAAAGTTATCGTGCGAAAGGAGGGACAGACGGACAAAGTGATCTCATAAAGGGGTTTCGGCCAAACTGAACCGTTTCGCCCCTTAATTAACTGCGGGATTTTGAAGGAACTCGTAAATTGTAATGGGCACAAAAAAATGTCGCGGACGAAAGAAGTAAAAGTGGACAAGGGGCGTGTGGACTTTTGCTGTCGTGTCGATCGAATATTCATTCCCCGTCCCCTCTGCTGTTGGAGTGACGACCCCAACTGCCTCATCCAATACCAACAAAACTATTACTCCTATCAAAGTGACAGGTAGTTAATTCATACTCAATCCGACTTTTACTGAAATATTTACTTGCAACAATTATTAGATACGTATTTTGTGAAACGCACTTTAAACCAAAGAAAAGCGGAAACATGACAGTAAATGACGAGTAAGTTTTATTATTGCTAATTAATTTTATTTTTGTATTTTTTATTTGTTTAAATTTTCAGAGTAATCCACGAGTCAGAGTTTGAAAGGCGATGCAACGATGTGACGAGCCCTGAGCCAGTCGTCCTTTGCGCCAGCTGCCGCCAAAGTTTTCATCGAATCTGTGTAAACCAGTTTGATGAAATTGTGCCTAGGTATAAATTTTGCTATACAAAAATACTATCTTTTAATTATTTATCAAGTTTGTTTGTTTTAAATGGCAGTATTAGATTTCTATGTGAAGGTTGTCTGAAAGAACAGAAGTTGGAAGCGCCTCGCTTAAACAACTCGAGAGAGTTAAAAAGGACTCAACTTAGCGACTTCATTGAGAATCGACTTGAAACTTATTTGAGGAGTAAGAAAATTCTAAAAGAATCAGGAACTATACGAATTCGAGTGGTAGTAAATGAAAAGAAAATGCTGAAAGTGAAGGCTGGGATGAAGAGGACTTACGACATGCCGTCTGAGTTCCCTTACTCGTAAGAAGTTCAAAATAAGTCGAGTTTAGATTGCACATTAATATTTGTATTTATTTACAGGCACAAAGTCCTTTTTGCGTTCCAAGACTGTGGTGATAGAGAAGTCGCGTTCTTCTCTTTTATGGTGCAAGAATATGGGGCAGACTGTCCAGCCCCAAACAGGGGCCAAGTCTATCTGGCTTATTTGGACAGTGTCCAGTATTTCCAGCCAAACGAGGCCAGATCTGAAGCATACAAGGAAATTCTATTAGGGTATTTTGAATATGTGAAACAAGAAGGATTTGACACTATTCATCTCTGGGCCTGTCCTCCTCGAAACACAGCCTGCGACTACATCTTTTATGCCCACCCCGACAGTCAACTAGTCCCTTCTGCTGAAATGCTTCACAAGTGGTACAAAAATATTCTAAAAAGTGGGAAAGAGCAGATGATAATCCTCAGTTACAAGGTTTTTTTTAAATTAAAACTATTTTTATTAAAATTAGCCGTCATCTTTGTGACACTTTGTGTATTCTTAGAACTTGGCTGAAAATTCTGTGGCAGACAAAATTACGAGCGTTGCTGACCTCCCATATTTTGAGGGTGACCATTGGCCGACATTCTTGGAGAAAGTCATTGAGAAAAATGCTGATATTGACAACAATGACGACACTTCTAAGCAGGTAAATCACAAAAACAATGCTCTAAATTAACGAGGGACCACCTAAAAATATTTGTATAGAATAAGAGACTGCCACGGATCGACGCCAAGTCCAATACTGCAAAGTATTTGAAAAATACTAGAATCGACTTTATAACTAATACAACTCTGAGAGAAATGCAAAACTTTAAAGACACATTTTTCGTCGCGAAATTACGAGAAAAATCTCAACAGGTACTAATATTAAAATACATTACATGTTGCATGCAAAATATTGTTCAATGGACTAGACTTTTTTTACCAATGTTATTTTAGATGAGAATCTATGAGGAGAAATGTCCGTTGATTACATGCCAAATTTTAAATGATAGAGATTCTTTTGTTCACGACTCAAAGGAAAGCTTCATGGAATTTTCGACGCTGCGAAGAGCAAAATTTTCTACCCTTGGACTTGTCATAAAATTTCTATTGGCTCAAAAAGAGCGTATTTTATGTGACGAGTGCGAAACGATTAGGACGCCTACTTAGTAAGCATTATTGTTTTAAAACTTTTTATTTATTTACTTTAAATACTTTATTATTCCAGCATGATTTGTGAGGAGTGGAAGGGGTTCAGTGGTTGCAGGAAGTGTGCCGAAGACACTGAAGAGGAGCCTCAAACCAGTCAAACCCATCAACACCTTTTACGACTTGACCAAGATGCGAATAAGAGTATTTCCAGTGAAGGATTGGACAAAGGAGAAAGCCAGTGTGTTAGTTTTTTTAGTTCTCCAGTTTGTTAGTAGTTTTAGAAAAATATTTTTATGATTCGACATCCGAATTTAATTTAATAATAGTAATGAAACTTATAGCAAGTATAGCAAATATCAAAAATCGTAAAATCAGTTCTTAATAATTGCAATTGCAATTGATTTTGGCTATTATTGTTGTATTTAATAAAATAAAGTAACAATCCAAAGTAAATAAAATATTAATTTAATAAGAATAGCCACTTTCTAGTAGTTTCTAGATCAAAGGGGTAAAAGTACTCGATCCATGTGTCCACATCTTTCCTTTCGTGTTTCATCCCGATGAAAGAGTTAAAAAAGACCCTACTAAAGGAATACTTGGAAAAGCTACAAATTTTCCTCACCTAAGAAGATCACACAAGACAGATTGGAGCAGAGCTGGGCACCCTCACGAGGGTGAGGGCTAAAAATCCCTCATAAGGGCGCCCTCGCCCTCATTTCGGCGAGGGCGAGGGCATTGAGGGCGAGGGCAGTCATTTGGCCGTGAGGGTGAGGGCAATGAGGGCGAGGGCTTTCATTTGGCCGTGAGGGTGAGGGCAATGAGGGCGAGGGCTTTCATTTAGCCGTGAGGGTGAGGGCAATGAGGGCGAGGGCTTTCATTTAGCCGTGAGGGCGAGGGCAGTGAGGGCGAGGGCGGTAATTTGGTCATGAGGGTGAGGGCGGTGAGGGCGAGGGCGGTAATTTGGTCGTGAGGGTGAGGGCAATGAGGGCGAGGGCTTTCATTTAGCCGTGAGGGCGAGGGCAGTGAGGGTGAGGGCGGTCATTTGAGCAAAAGAGTGATGAGGGCAGTGAGGGAAAGCGAATTCTGTTCCTTGAAGAAGAATAATGACAATAAAATTATTTGCAAAAGAAACGTTTTATTGGAATAAGTACAAATAGAATACAAAAACCATTTAATTGAGTGTTTCTTAAAATTTAACCATACAATACATTTTCAATCTAACCCCTCATGAGGAGTAAATTAATTCATTACATCAACTAATAGAATATAGATTTAAGTAAAACAATTTAAGTAAAACAATTTAAGTAATTGAACGTTTCTTTAAATAGCACAAAGTATGACCCCTCATGAGGAGTAAGTAAATTTCCATCGTAGAATTCAATAATTAATAACCTAAATTTAGGATTGAATTATCAAAGATATAGTAGTCAAAATTAAAGATTAATTAATCATCGTAATCTGGAGGATCATTCCAATTTCCTCCAGCTTCCCATGGCTTCTTGTGGTTCAAATGCCAGCGTCGCTTTCGACAAATTTTCACCCATTTTCGATCATGGCGTCGGTGTCTCTCGTCCTCTTGTTCTGGTCTCTTAAAATAATCCTTACGGCTTTCCTTACGGCATCCGTAGGAGAAATCCAACAAAACTTAGCCTAAGCATAATAAAAAATCAAATAAATCCAATAAAAGTCCCATGAGAAATTATAATTTATTATTGCTTACCACGTGCCCACTTCGATTGCAGTTTCTGCATATAATGCTTTGAAGATGCTCTGATTGGTCATTTAAGAACTCTCCCAGTCTTCTAGCGACGGCTTCTTGGTCTAGTCCATATCCCATTTCCTGAAAGCCTGACGCCTGCAGAGACCTCATGAGGTCTTGAGGAGTTTTTCCTTCTTTGGAAACAATTTCTTTAAGTTTCAAAAGAGAAGGATCAGGAAACAAATGTGCTGGGTTTTCATCAATTAACCGGGATAAGTAATCTCGCCACATTATCAACCTCTGTCCAATGGCATCCTTTAGATTATGATTTATGGCGTGGTTCGTCAGACTCCCATTTATGGTAAGCCGGATCACTGCATTATCAACTGCGTTTCGAAGACCCCGTTCGCCAATCTTAAAAAAAAAAACAATTAATATTTCTCATGAGAAATTATTTAAGAAAATTAAATGAAATATTTGAAAGTACCTCAAACAATAAATCCTGAAACAGTGAGAATGTGTAAAAGCTGTCCCTTGCAGAATACTGCAGCAAATCTTCGTGCAATGGCCGGCGTCTCCAGTCTGCTAGCCTAGCAATCTCATTCTTTGCTTCAAAGTATCCAAATATTGACATCATAAATTCAAGCCCTGTAAATTAATGTACATCAACATTTACTCATCATGATGGGTTATTCATATATTTACCCGGAGTATCGAGGATATAAAGCCATTCTTCCGCATCTCTATCAGAGATTTGAATTTCAGGTGGTGCGGCACCAGATCTTCTTTTCCCTTGTTTTTCAGCTCGCCTAATTTTCATAATGTACTTTGCTGCTGGGATGCATCTTTCCAAAAAACAGTCACTTTGGCTGGTATTTCTCCAAATTTTGAACATGTCGACCAAGTCAATGGAAAGTGTAGGAAGGCAGTTCCACTCTCGCCTAAAACCAAAAAAATATATTTATCTCTCATGAGAGATTAAACTAAAGTTTTCTAGAGTTTACCTCATCCTGAGTACATCTTGACTTCCGCCACACAATATGATTAAAATCCCAGGCGTCTGAAGGGTTTGGATAAGTATGTCCAAAACTTCGTTGTTCAATGTGTCCACAACCAGCGTTAGATGTTGATTTGATATGGAAGCGACCGCAATAAAACCTATAAAAAATGGCATTTTATATTTACCCATCATGATGGGTCATTTAAGTAAATTTTATACCGTCATAAGAATACGTTATATGAAATTCCAAATCCAAAGCAATTGGTCCAAGAAGAAATTCATATTCATGTAAAACTTTTTGGAAAAGCTGAGGATTATTGATAAATAGATATTTTCTAGGGAAATTTCCACGAGGGAGCTGCTGGACTTTTTTCATTGATTGAATTGCTTCTTCAATCTTGCATCTATAGTCAGAAGGGACTTCGTTTCCGTATTCCGCTGACCGTGAAGGAGGCGATGTAAAGTTTCTCCTCCGCAACCGTGCCATCATTTGATCGTCCTTATCTTGGGGGCGTCCAGTGGCAGCTCCATAAATTTCACGCGCCTTATTGAGCTTTTTGTGGAAGCCATAAGATTTCACTAAAATAATTTCAAAACATAAAAATTGAAATAACTTCTCATGAGGGGTACACTTTTAAAGTAAAAAAAATACTTACGTTCATGCTCAGGTGGTAGACGTGCCGTGTATCCTTTGAACGATGTCGGCGTTGGGAGACTTTCCATTCTGTTTTGTGTGAACAATTTCACAAACCTCTCATGAGAGGTGAAATTTTATCCTTGTAAGAAATGGTGGAATCTGAGCACTTTTCAGCTTTATTTTTAATTTCTTTTTCTCTTAAACAAGAACGTAAAACTTGAATAAAAGCTCCACGCTTCTCCTTTTAGAAACGAGCTTCTTTTAGGGGCAAAGAGAGATGACCAATAATGGTAAAATTAAGCCTTATTCAATATTTGACTTTATTTCTCATGAGAAATCGTTCGTTCTGCCCAACCCCGGCCAATCTTAATTTTAGTCGTTCAGGCGAGCTGCTTTTTTAAAAAGTTAATAAAAATTAGTAAAATGAGCAGCAATACTGATTCCCCCAAGTCAACAAAAGCGTCTAATTTTCGACAACGACGATTGTGTCTTGCCACTGTTCCCCCAGTTCGGAATTCTGGTGATGAAGGGACCGATATTTTGGACGACTTTAATAGCCAGTCAAGTCTTGAAAGTGGGGGCAGTCAATTATCGATCGTGTTGGAAGACGTGGGGACATCAGAGGGCGAGACATCAGAAGCAGATAAGACACCCGAAGTAGGCAAAGCGTGGATTAAAGATTTAAAGGAACTATTCCTGTTTGTGGGACGAAAAGAGAATAAAAAATCTTCAAGTATCCAGTTAAGGTGCAAAACTTGTGAAAATGTTCTAAGTGGGAATGATAAATATAACTTCAACCGGCATTACAAGGTTAGAAGTTGTTAGATATTCAATCTAACCCATCATGATGGGTTATGGACCATGGTCACATGCACTTTTAAATTACCCTAATATTTTCAGACTAACCATAAAAAAGAATGGGAAGAATACGAAGAAAAGGTGAAAAGCACAAACAATGGAAGGCAAATGTCATTAGTTCCTATTGTTTTCCCAAGCCCTCAGCCTCCAATTCAACCAGTTAGAATTTTTTATCGTCCCGATGATCTCAAGCAGATAAAATTCGAAGCTGGCCTCCTAAATTTTATTGTCCTGGATTGCGTTCCATTGGATGTTGTCTCTGGAGAAGGCTTTAGATCCATGATTTATGACCTTGACACAAAAATCAAGATCCCTTGCAGGAGAACAGTCAAACGGTATTTAGAAGCTAGATACGAACAGGTAATTTGTGTTTTGACAATATCCCTCATGAGGGATCTTTTAATTTTTAGCTGCCAATGCTTTTGCTAATATGATAAACAAGATATTAACAAATTTCAGGTTCTCGAAGAGATGAAAAAGGAACTACATGAACTCAAATCAAAGCAAATTCATCTTGTTATAGATATTTGGACAACAAAAAATAATGTCTCTGCCGTTATGGGAGTAAAAGCCCAGTTTGTTACGTTAAATTGGAAATTGAAGCAATTTGTGCTGGGCTTCATTGATTTTCCTGAGTATCATACAGCTGTGAATATCAGGACAAGATTGGAAATATTTTTGCAAAAATTTGGTTTAAACTTATCAGAGGTTTGTTTTGTCACCGTTTTATTTACCTCTCATGAGAGGTCGAGAAACAAGTTTTTGTTAATTTGTGCATTATGGCTTTTGATAGATCGCCACCGTTACTTGCGATAATGCATCCAACATGGTGGCAGCGCTTCGGGAAGATGAGCCGGATGACGAAACGTTATATTCAGAAACCCAGGCCAAAATTGCTAAATTATTTGGAAAGACGATGTCAATGTTAGCTATAGAAGATGGCGAACAAGAAGATTTTGAGGGCGACGAAGAAAATGATTATTTAGAATCAATAATGGACTGGGATGAGACTGAGAAAGATGAAATAGAAATGCTTCCGGTTACCGTAGACAGTTTGACCACCGAAGGCAAACGAAATCCTTGCCTCACTCATCTAATACACTTGGCTGTCATCCATGCCATCAAATTTAGTCCAAATGTAAAGAAAATTCCAAAGAAAATTTCGGATATTACGACATTTTTTAGGCTGAGGAGGGGGGAAAATCAGGAATTGAAGAAGCTGACAAAAGGATTAGGACTTATTAAACTATGCCCTACTCGATGGAATGGTTATTATGACTCCCTGAGAAGAATAATTGATCCTTCAAAAAAGGAGGTATTAAAAATTTACCCATCATGATGGGTCAAAGAGGATTTTTAAATTGCAATTTGTAATTAAAGGTGAACTTCATTAAAAGTATCAACGGCGTCTTAACAATTGCAAGAAACAAGTGTCACAAAAGCAATGCAACTTCGGATGTCCCTTGCTTTGATCTGGATATAAATGAGGAAGAAAATGAGGAAGAGGTAATGAACGTTTTTTTATTTAGAATTATCCCTCATGAGGAATTATTTACTAGGCTAGAAAAAATCCAATTCCTTCCAATATTTCACAAGATGAGCAGGTCGATCTAAAAATAATTAAGATGTTATTGGAACCACTGGCAAGGTTGACGGATTCCCTTCAGGCCTCATCCGTAACTTCATGCATCACAATTCTCGGGTTTGGCCACGCAATAAAGGGTAAGTCGATACCCTTAATAAATAAATTTTAAACATTTTTATTTAATATTTTAAACTACAGGAATTACAGATGTCCAAATTCCCTCATCCGTTGAACACAACGAAGATCTTAAAAAATTTAAAAAGCATTTGTTTGATTTTCTTATCCAGCGGTTCTCTAGGGATATGAGCAAATCAAATGTTAAGCCAATCGTCCATCCAAACTCAACTCCAGAGCATCCTAAAAATTGGAACATTATCACTTTCGACATTTTAAACTCTATTAACTACATCACCGCTGCTTTTCTGGACCCAAGAATTAAAACCTCTATATTTGAAAGTAGTTTACCCATCATGATGAGTTTTCAAGTCAGTATTTAAATATTTTTTTTTGTGATTGAAGGATCATGTAGCGGAATTCCTGAAGTGTTAAAAGAAAAAATTCCGTCTACGGAAGTAGTAATTCGAATGGTGGCAACTTTGATGGGGAGTCTTGTATCGCAGCCAACAACAAGATCTCATGAGATCTCAAATTCTCCATCCTATCCCCCACCAGCAAAAAAACAGAAAACCGAAACAATGTTCTCTCTTATTCTTGTTGAACAGCTTCTAACAAATTCCGATGAAAGAACTGCAGAATTGGAGATTAATGACTACATCAAAATGAATATAATGAAGGAAGACGAATGTCCATGCCCTTTAATGTTTTGGCAGCTCCATCAAAACAGATTTCCGCAATTAGCTATCCTAGCAAGAATGCATTTGTCAATGCCGTCGTCTTCAGCATCGATCGAAAGATTGTTCAGTGTTGCGGGGGCAATAGCAAGAGCTAGAAGAGCATCATTAAACGTATCGTCGTTGGAAATGATATTAACGTACCAACAGTATTTATTAAACCAAAAAAAATGAATTAGATTAGATTATACTCCTCATGAGGGGTTTTATTTTTGAAGTGTTAATATTCTAGTGTAAACGAAATATTTTATGACCACTCATGAGTGGTAGTGCCAAAGTTTTTGAAATTCTTGTTATTAGTTTTAAAAAATGGACAAAAACTGCTAGGTTAAAAATGACATGAATTAAATTTAAGAACGCTTATTTATAAACAAACTTTTTTTTACCATAACTCATACAATAACTGCAAAAAACAATTTTATTCGTCTCTATGAGGGAATAAAAAATCCCTCACTCATTTTAACGAGGGTGAGGGGAATGAGGGCGAGGGAAGTCTTTCGGTCATGAGGGTGAGGGCAATGAGGGCGAGGGAGGCTGTTTGCCCGTGAGGGCGAGGGCAATGAGGGCGAGGGCATTCATTTTATCTTGAGGGCGAGGGCAGTGAGGGCGAGGGCTTTCACTTGGTCGCGAGGGTGAGGGCAATGAGGGCGAGGGCATTCATTTCGTCGTGAGGGTGAGGGCAGTGAGGGCGAGGGCATTCATTTCGTCGTGAGGGTGAGGGCAGTGAGGGCGAGGGCTTTCACTTGGTCGCGAGGGTGAGGGCAATGAGGGCGAGGGCAAAAATTTAAAATGAGGGCGAGGGAATGAGGGAGAGGGATCGTGAGGGTGCCCAGCTCTG